>JANHAO010021030.1:0-12646 GCA_026873985.1 Saraca asoca | reverse complement strand
TCTTCTGAACTCTTGTACTTATTTGAGAATTGTATAAACATTTTGAATACAATTACTAATACCAAATTTTCCTTTATCATGCTAGTGACATCTACAGTCCACATGCAGTTAACTTACCATAAATCTTGTGAAAGGCTTTGTGCTTTAATCCTTCATTTGATTAAGGCCCCCCCCGGAGCTCAATCTGAAGAAAAATTGACAAACTCACTTAACTAGTTGAGCTCTGGGCTCGCTGAGGTGTGGAGACACTAAAAAACACTCACCCCTTTGGGCACAAGGCCCTCGGTCATGAGATCGACCACCACTTTGGGCATAAGATTACCCCTGCCACGAGATCAGCCAGCCCTTTGGGCATAAGATTGCCCTGGTCATGAGATCGGCCACCCCTTTGGGCACAAGATTACCTCGACCACAAGATCGGTCATCCTTTTTACCTGGCTACAAGATCAGCCTGAGCACGAGATCGCTCATCTGTTAGCTTCGTAGCTCTCATGTGAATTTAATTAAGTCGCAGCTCTCATGTGCACTTGGCCATAAGATCAGCCCAAGCATGAGATCGCTCATTTGTTAGTTTCGCAGCTCTCATAGGAATTTAATTAAGTCATAACTCTCATACACACCTGGCCACAAGATCGGCCCGAGCATGACATCGCTCATCTGTTAGCTTTGCAGCTCTCATGCGAATTTAATCAAGTCACAGCTCTTATACGCACCTGGCCACAAGATCGGCCCAAACACGAGATCACTCATTTGTTAGCTTCGCAGCTCTCATGCGAATTTAATTAAGTCGCAACTCTCATGCGCACCTGGCCACAAGATTGGCCCAAGCACGAGATCGCTCATCTATTAGCTTCGTAGCTCTCATGCAAATTTAATTAAGTCGTAGCTCTCATGTGTACCTAGCCATAAGGATTGGCCCGAACGTAACATCACTCCCGTTCGTAACTCATGTTGCCTTCTGACTACGCGCGTGTCATGCCAATGGTCCAAACCGAAGTGATTGCAAAGGGAAAATGACAAAAATTGTGGATAAGAAACTTTCATTTATTAAAAAGACCTCAACAAGGCAGACCTACATCAGAGAGCTCCGACTGTGAGCAGATGGAGTGACAGCCTCGGGAAAAGGCTGATGATTCTAGAAATGAAGAGTTTCAACTCCCGGTCCATAAAGCAAATTGAGAGTTGGGGGATTATGTTATATGTAAAAATTGGTTCGGTCCTGTTACATGCAAAAGTGGTCTCGAGAGGACAAGCCCCTGCGCATGGCAAAGATCGAGCCCTCCTCGCCTCATCAAAGACGTCCAACGAGCCTCACTTCACCCTTCATCAGAAAGCGGCACAACAGTGATTGTCTTGGCACCATCCCGTGAAGTAAGCCTCACTCGTGACGTAGCGACACAGCGAGAAGATTACAGGACTGGCTCGTCAAGCGGCCGATCACTCTGCTCGAGCCTCGCTACCTCACTATAACAACACTAAGGGATAGATGTGGACAAACATAAGTCTACGGCCATCCCATAGCCTACTTTCTGCCGTAGCTGGATTGTAGCCTGTTTACTGTCTTTCTCATTTATATCTTGATGTAACATAACTGTAGCTTGTAATTAATACATGTAAACACCTCCTTCCTCCATAAATAGGATGGCCTTACTAGAAGGAGAGGAGGCCGAACTCTGTAAGCAGAAACTCTGCTAAAAACTATTTCTCAGTAAAATATCAACCATGGACGTAGGGTCCGGTGCCGCCCGAATTTAGCCAAACCACGTTAAACCTTGTGTCTTCTTCTCTACTCTTTCCTTTGTCTTTATATATTCTGCTGTTCTAAATTGGATACAAGCCTGAGATCCTGAAGAATTCCCCGTTGGCTGGAGTTTGGAGCATAACCAAAATCCAACGTCAACAATAAGAAAGTATATAAATTTATTCTAATACCTTAGAGGAGTTGCATCTGCCACTTTTCTTGAAGTTCTAGAATACATCTCAATTGAGAAAAAGGATTGGACGAATTTTGAATGGTTTCAGGAGTCTCGATATATAAGAGAGATGAAGATTTTGACTGTTATGTGTTTTGAGTTAAATTTTGTAGGCTAGAGAGTTTCGACTCTAAGATGGATTTTTCATAGGAAATAGGCAAAATTTTGATCCTTCAATACAGTTGCAAACAACAAAAAGAAAGATCTTCACTCCAAATGATTGTGAATTACATAAAAAGACATAGAATAACATATGAAATTACAAGCATGGGAGTGGAAAAAGTTCCTAAAAGCTATAAGGGTTAGCATAATGCTAAATTGGATAGCAGAGTGCTATAGAACATGGAGTATGTTTGATTAGGTCTTTGTGTTTGAAGTGCCAAGAGATCCTTATCTTTTAGTTTGATAATGCCCTATTTATAAGAATCATGGGTAGTTTCTTTTAATAATCGCTCATGAAAACTAGCTCCAAAAGAATAAAACTAAAAGGAAAGAAAAATAAAAATAAAACAAACAAGAAGGGGTGACATAATTGGTAAGTAACTACCTCCCATGTATCTAGCATGTGTTCACTTTGATCTCAGTTACTAACTGCTTAGTTGTTGACTTTATGCATAATCCTTTTTCTTGACTCCAAGTGCATGGCTAACTTGTTTTGGCCATTTTTGAAAAAAATGGCTAATAAAAAATAGCTAACAAAGACCCCCTAATTTGGTTTAATTGCTTGAGTTCGAGTTAAAATTTTGATGCATCTAGAAATTTTAAGTCGAAACTTGGATATTGAACTAAACTTTGCCCTCATAGTGTTGACTTAAATGTTTGACTACCTTGTGATGTTGATACCAAACCATCTGATTGACTTGTGATCCTCAAGTTGCTTCATGACATGTGGAATTGCTTTTTGATAGTTTTGCATGATCTTCAATGAGCAATGATTACAGTTACACCTCTGAGTAATCAAAGCTATTTATAAATGCTTTCTCGAGGCCATGAAAAGGAATCATCCTTCACCTTTCCTTTTAAGGAACTTGTTCAACTTCTAGAGCTCACTTTGCTCTTGTTTGCCTAGATCACTCTAAATTTCTTCCATGCTCATTTGTGTGTGCTTATTCTTGTTCCTTTAGTTCTCATTTCTCTTTAGAACATGGCCACTACTTTAAGCTCTTCCTCTCAAGTAATTGGAGCTATTAAGGTTCTAAATCCTTGTTCAGAAACACTCTCTATTGATGGTGAAATTTGGTTTTGCCAAATCTCAGTCAACCTGTATAGCTCTTTTGTCCCTAAACTGCTTTCTGGTGAATGAAATGAGAGACAGAGAAGATGATGAAGATGATGGAGAGGAAGACTAGCAATGACATGTAATATTTTTAATGTGGTTTGTCTAAAACGAGGCAGTACTGGTCCTTACATCCATGGTAGCTTTTTTATTGATCTGGAGAGATTTTTATAGAGTCTCAGTATATCTGTTGCAGCTTGTTCTACAAGGATCCTCCTCCTCTTATTTATAGAAGGTGAAAGGCTACAATTTTAATTTTACATGTAGTAAATACATTACATCAAGTATTAAATGTATAAGACAATATATACCCTGTAATTCAGTTCTTACAGAATGCTTTTGATGTGTGGGCCCTATATATCTGCTGAATTTGAAATCTGATGTGAATTTGTCAAGTGCTCTATCTCATTAGGTCTTTGTTTGGGCAATGTGCTTGTTGTCACGATCTGAGATGCTTAGCTCAAGGTCGCCACTATCCTTCATTTAGTGAGACCGACTTCGCTCTTAGCGAGGCGAGCTCTAGCTGGGTAACTTGCTTCTTAGCGAGCTGCCTCTCTAACTTTTGGCTTCATTTGTGATTTCGACCTCTTCAATTAGTGAGGTGGTGCAATCTTAATGAGTTGAGCTTTCCTAACAGTTTTCGCTAGGCTTTTGCCTACTTATTATGCAAGATCAAATTTTACCTATAACATAAGCCCCCCAACTCTTAGTTCGCTTTACGGATTGGGAGTTGTGATTTTTTTGAGCAGTCAAAATCTTTACTCTATTGCGCTGTTGTTTCAGACTTCAATTCTTTCATTTCATTTGCTTTAGGCCATACCTCCTACTGTGCATGATCTATAACCGTTGGCATGGTAGCCTCATTTTCTCTGGACTGCTCGATCTGAAACAATCAGCTATGCTTCGATCCTTTACTGAACTTGGACTAGTTTATAAAGCTTGAGAAGCTCTTCTTGCTTCTTTGTGGAATGGTCTGATGGAAGCTTTAGTTAACCCTTCCTATGTTTCTGATAATTCAGCTTCTGGTGAAGTGTGGTTGGCTGCTAGGGAGTCTTGTGTGGATCTTAGATTATCTCTTCATGGTTTTGCCATGAGATTCAGCCTTGCCAGCTAGACTCTTGGGTGCAAGTCAAGAAAGGAGCCGCTGGCTGAGGAGGGATATAAGAAGAAGGTTGAGGAGCAGTCATGCTTGTCAATTCTTTAGCCGGTCGGAGTTCATCTCTTAGGGGCCAGCTCTCTCCTTCTTTTGTGGATGTGATAGCTATAGGCTTTATGCTTTTATTTCTGTGTTTCTTATCTTTCAAAGTAATTTTACCTTATTGGATGAGGCCTTTAATGAATGAGCTTTCTCTGTAACTTTTGAGCACTATATTGAATGCTCTATATATTACTGATTGTAATATGCATTCTTGCAAATTAATGAAATACTTATCCAATCAATCGTTCATATCCTTAGTTAGTAGCGAATTTTGGCATCTATTTGCCTTAATTTATGATGAGTAATGTCTGGGCAGGATGCATGCAAGCTGCACTTGGAAAAAAAGGGGGGGGGGTTGCATGTGACCTGCGATTATTCAGTCATATGAGAGCTACGTTTTACTACTTGTGCCAAAGCAACTTTGTTGCTCGGTGGGTAGATGATCAAGTTTATCTTGAAGTCCTCATGTCTTTAACAAGCTCATAGCTCTACTGAATTCTAAGCATTTAATAGTGCCTCCACACCTCAACGAGCTCATGGTTGCTCTGGATTTTAAGTGTTTAATAGTGCTTCTATACCTTAGCAAGCTCATGGCTCTTTGTTGGATTTTGAGTGTTTAAAAGTGCCTCCTCACCTCAACGAGCTCATGGCTCTGCTAGATTTTGAGTGTTTAATAGTGCCTCCATACCTCAGCGAGCTTTTGGCTCTTTGTTGGATTTTAAGTGTTTAATAGTGCCTCCGCACCTTAGCGAGCTCTTGGCTATGCTGGATTTTGCATGGAATAGCTTTCTTTTTCCACAATGTTCTGCTAGGGATAATTAGACAAAAATCTAGAATACTTTCATTAATTTCAGTATGATATTACAGGATCAAAATATGGTTCTAATGGATGGCTCTTACTCTTTATCAGTGGTTCACTAAGTCTGTTAAGTTTGCCATTTTGACGACCTCACCACATAATCCTGTAATCGACCTCTCTTGATGAGATCTTCTATAGCATCCTTTAGTGCCCAGCATTTCAAAGTATTGTGGCCAATCTCATTGTGGTAGGCACAAAATTTATCTTTATTGCTCCTAAATTTTCCAAGAGTCGAGAGGGGCTTTGGCTTTCCAAAGTTTTCCCTGTCTCATTTTATCGCAAAGATCCTATCTTGTGTATCAGACAGAACGCTATAACTTTAATAGTGACTGTGAGGCTGGGGTCACTCAGTCCTATCCTTCTTTATGAGCCAGCTACTGGGGCTGTAATTTTGGTTCTCCTCACTCTTCTTTTTACTCTGAGGTGTGATGGCCATTTCACCCTTATGCCCTAGTTCCTCTATGCTGAAGGCCTCCTCCTATCTTATTTGTTTGGCAGCTTGCTCATAGAATTCAGTGAGATCTCAGTGAGATCTCAAGCTGGGGACTTATAAAGGCTCTTGTATAACTTTCTATCCTTGCGGAGCCCTGTTGAGATTGTTGTTAAGATACCCTCCTTTGAGGGATTCTCTACAGAGTTGGCTTAATGCTTGAACCTGGCTATATAATCCTTCAACGATTCATTCTTACATTGAAAGATCATTGTGAGATGGCAGGGAGGTGTGAGTTGTCTCTTCAATGGTCGGTACTGGTCGATGAATTTTCTCTGACACTCTTCCCAGCTATTAACACTGTAAGTCGAGAGGCTTCTAAACCATGCTCGAGGTATGCCTTCTAATGTGGCCAAGAAGACATGACATCTTACTAGAGGATCAGTTATTTAGAGATCGATCTAGACATTGAATGCATCTAGATGGTCACACAGATTGCTATTTCCTTTCTACAATGGGATTATGGGCACTTTAAGTTTTTATGGAAGGGGCTACATTTCAATTTCCACAGAGAATGGCCAGCTTTCCTTATGATGAGGTTGATTGTTTTGAGACTGGGGGTGTTCTTCTAGCTGTTTCAGCCTTTGGAGAACTTCCTACATTATTGGGTTCAGAGCTTCGAATTACGAGCCTGAGCTCTCAGCTTGTTGCAAGCCCTTAGATCATTGATTGTTGTAACCCTCGTGAGCTTCTTTCTGGACATCTTTGTACAGTTGCTGGAGCTGTGCTACGATCTCCTCTTGCCTTTGTGTGCCCTAGGCTTATGCTTGTGCTAGCACTCTAATAGTTTCAGCTAACTCCCTTACCATGTTTTCAAGCATTGACTGGGGTTGGCTAGACGTTTGTACCTCTTTAGTTCCAAGGGTAGTAGTAGGCTGACAGTGAGCTTTGGTAATGGGAGTGTCTACTGATTGAGTGACCGGAGTGCTTGAGCTTTTGGTGATTCTTCCTCTCACTATTATAGCCAAACAGAAAAGCAATTCAAAAAGCAGATGAGGGCCCTCCTTCTAACGCCAAAATGTTAATGGTCAAATTTGGTTCTGCCAAATCTCAGTTAACCTATATAGCTCTTTTGTCCCCAAACTGCTTTCTGGTAAATGAAATGGGAGACAGAGAAGATGATGAAGATGATAGAGAGGAAGAACAACAATGACATACAATATTTTTAACGTGGTTTGGCTAAAATTAGGCAGTACTGGTCCCTACATCCATGGTAGTTTTTTTATTGATTTGGAGAGATTTTTATAGAGTCTCAGTATATCTATTTTAGCTTATTCTACAAGGATCCTCCTCCTCCTATTTATAGAAAGTGAAAGGCTACAATTGTAATTTTATATACAGTAAATACATTACATCAAGCATTAAATGTACAAGATAATATATACCCTGCAATTAGGCTCTTGCAGAATGCTTTCTACGGGTGGGCCCTATATGTCTGTTGGATTTGAGACCTGATGTGAGTCTGTTAGGTGCTCTATCTCGCTAAGTCTTTGTCTAGGCCATGTGCCCATCATTGCAATCTAAGATGCTTGGCTCGAGGTTGCTGCTATCCTTCATTCAGCGAGACCAACCTCGCTCTTGGCGAGGTGAGCTCTAGCGAGGTAACTTGCTTCTTAGTGAGTTGCCTCTCTAAGTTTTGGCTTTGTTTACGTTTTCAATACAATCTTAGCTAGCTGAGCTTTTCTAACAGTTTTCGCTAGGCCTTTGCCTACTTATTATGTGAGAGCGAATTTTATCCATAACATTCTCCATCCTCCAATTTAAGGTATTCATATCCTTTATTGAGTTTGATGTTGGTGAGAATGAACCATAAGTTTTCTATCTAGGTTCCCTTTCCAATGGAAAACTAGACCTAGATTTCTTGTTTATGCAAAAACCATTGCTATTATCTAAGTCCATTCTTGTTACCCCATGGGTTTCTAAGAATGTTAGGATTTTTAGGAATTTTCTAAGTCTTTTTCTAGCATATCTAAACTAGTTAGATAGAGTCTAGTTAGAGAAGGAACTTCTCTAAAAAACTTAGATGTTTTTGATGCAATCCAATTATCTAGATTTTCTTTGGAATGCTTTCCTCCAATAATAGAGGCTGCTCTATGTTTCTGGTCACCATCCATTAATAGTTTCTAGGTTCCTTATGGAATGATATGTCTTTCTTCCTTTGATGTTATGGCTATCACCGGTCTAAGGCCCCATGGTGAAACAATTTTGGCGTCACTTTCTCCTTTGACTAAATTTTTTTGACAACTAGTGCTTATTTCCACTGTGAATCCCACTTACTTGACATTCTTATCGACATTATAAAGTTCTCGTGACTCTCCAATTTTTGACAGTGAACATATCACTTTTTTACTTTATTGGCTTTGTATTCATCTTTTTTATGTATTGCCATTGAAAATTTGTTGTGAAAATGGGAGATCAAGCTAAGACTCACCAAGAGGTTTTGCATCTACCAAGAATCTACAAAGAGCCAAGGCAAGGAGGATGAAGGGGACTTTCAAGGGCCATGTCATCAAATGTTGCCACATCCTTGCTTTGTCACATATTGTGGAGCTCACATGAGGAGCTAGGACTTGGAGGTTCAAGGATCATTTGCTTGGAAGCTTTACCATCCACTTGAGGGACCATTTGGGTGTTATTTTTGGGATAGCCATTGTTAGCCTTTTGGACAGCAAGATGGCTAGTCCTTTAGTTCATTTTTGAGCATTTATTGGACTATTATTTTATGTCATTTTATAAGCCACCTTTGAAACATTTTTGGTATTATTTTGGGCTTGTTTGATCCCTTTTATTTGTGTAATTTGGTGGCTAATTTAAGACCCTTGTGTGGCTGGTTATTGGGTTGTTTTTCTAATGCCAACTAGAGTATTTTTGTTTCTAATTATGTTGTCCTTATTTTGGTCTAAACTTATTTACTTATTTGACTAGTTTGTATGTTTATTTGTTGGGATTGTGTGGGTCTTTAATCCAGCCCATTATTGAGCCTAATTGCTAATAGGGAAGATATGCTTCCCTCACCATTCATATTTGATCAATTTAAAAATTGAAGAGTGTTTCTTCTTGAAAGAGTTCCTCTTATAGGTTTCTTGATAGAACTTGAGACTTATCAAAGAGATTACTCTTTGCGGTATCTAAATTCATCACTTATCACTCTCCTTCTTCCTATCTAGAGTGTGGTATGAATATCCTTCTTTTTATTTCAATTTTTAGTGCTGAATTGAGTTGAATTAAAGAAGGTCCATGGGCATCTCTGTGAGAGATTATATCAGTTTAGTATCAAAGCTTTAGCTCTTTCAATTTAGGTGATATCTCTACATTTCCTTATTGTTTATACTTCCATTTTTCTTCACTTTCCTTGCTATGTTCTCCTGAATTTTCTTGTACATTTTTGGCTATATTTCTTGATCATTTGTTGTCCAATCATATGATGAATTGCTACTGAAAATTCTATCCAAAAAAAAAAAAAAAAATAGTGCCAGTCTGCTTCCAATTTTACTTCGATTTTTGCTATTTTTTTGTCTCAATTTTGTGTAGAAAAATATTCTGATCTTTGTGCACACTAAATGTTTGATCTTAGCTTTATGTGATTGCAATTTTTTTTGCTCATTCTATTTCATTTCTATTTTATTTCCTTGCTTGTCTTGTTGAAGGTTTTGCTGAAATTTTTGCAGAATTTTCATCTTGTTCTAGGTTGTTTTCCAAGTGTTTGATAATTTACTTGAGTGTCCTTTTGCTTTGTTTTTGTATGTTGATTGGTTTGGGATTGAATTACACTTCATTTTTGTGTGGTTTGGTGCCATTTCCTTGTCAATTATATCAAGTTTTGCTTGCTGTCTCCTATTTTCCCTATTGTGGTTGAAAGTTTGAGTCAATTTTCTTCAAATTTTTTGCTGCTATCCTAGCTTATTTGTGATAGTGTTTTGCACCGAAATCATCTTCATTTTGAGTACACTTAATTGGAATTTGATTTAGGACAATTATGGTTAATATAAATTGTTGATCATAGCTCAAATGTTTGGAAACTAAGTGCTAAAAAAAATTTGGACAACAAACAACTTATTGAGGAAAAACAAAAGAAAGAAAAGAAAAGAGTAGTGGAAAAAAAAACAAAAGAAAAAGTATGAAAGAGCAAAACAAAACAAAAGAACAAGTGTGAAGAAAAATCAAAAGAAGCAAAAGAAAGAGCAAAAGAAAATTTACAAAAAATGGAGAACAAGTGTTGTCCAACAAAAGAAAAATTTTTCTACAAATTTTTGAGCTACATTCAAACTAAAATACTTGTCTACTTTGAGTTAAATTCCATTGTATTCAACTTGAATATGTTTTTGTTGGATTTCATGATCAATATGCTAGCTTAGAAATCAATTTGAGTTGCATTTACTTAACATTTTCCTCTACTTTTCATTGAATTCCCCTGAAATTTTTCTGCCTTACCCTAAAAAATTCTAGTTTAGCTAAAACTTGTTGCTCTTGGGCTATCTAATTCTTTGTGCTTTCCTTGTTCATTCCTTACTCCTTATTCTTATGGGTTCATGCCACATATTTAGTGATTTGAGTGTTATGTGATATTGAGAGCTACATTTTCTAAACTCCAAGTTTTGGTCTCTTTAGTTCTTACAGGACTTAAAGGAAAGGGCTGGAGTGGTAAAAAGCAAGAGTGTTGTGAGCACAATAGAGGGAAAAAACCTATTTGTGTGAACATATATGAGTGGAGTGATCTAGACACTTGTGAGGGTGTGAATTTGTGAGGTCCATGTTTTTTTCTTAACATTTGTTTTGCAAAATTTTGTTTGCTCAAAAGATGGAAAATGGTGGATCACAATTCAATGAAGTCATGGTCACTCTAAAGAGCAATGCAACAACAATTTGAGAGAGTGAATGTGAAACTTGTTGGCCTTGGAGAAAGAATCACAAATGTGGAAAATAATAAACATTCTCATGAAAGAAGAGCTAGAAGAACACATGACCAACATGGAAGCAATGAAGGGGATTGGAGAGATGAAAGGGAAAAAGAAGAGCTATCCTCTTCTCATTATGAAACTGAAAGAAGTGAAAGAATAAGGGATAGAATACAAGAGAGACCGAGAAGAGAAAGGGTGGATTTAAGCCTACAAAATATTAAGATGACAATTCCATCTTTTCAAGGTAAAAATGATCTAGAAGCCTACCTTGAATGGGAAAAGAAAGTAGAGCTAATCTTTGAGTGTCACAATTATTCGGAAGAGAAGAAGGTGAAATTAGCAGTTGTGGAAATCATGGATTATACTATCATTTGGTGGGATCAACTTGTGCAAACTAGAAGGAGGAGTCTTGAAAGAACCATGGCTACTTGGGAAGAATCGAAGACCATTATGAGGAAAAGATTTGTCCCTTCACATTATTATAGAGAATTGTACCAAAAGCTTCAAAGTCTTAATCAAGGTTCCAAAAGTGTTGAAGACTATCACAGAGAGATGAATGTGGCAATGATAAGAGCAAATGTGGTGGAGGATAGGGAGGCTACTATGGCATGGTTTGTTCATGGGTTGAATTGTGACATTGCTAATATAGTTGAGCTATAACACTATGCCAAGCTTGATGATATGGTACACATGGCAATGAAGGTGGAAAGACAGATCAAGAGAAGAGCTTCTTCCAAGTATACTCATCAATCTAGTTCCTCTTGGAAGTCTAGTTGGGATAAGAGACAAGAGCAAAAAGATTTCAAGTCCTTCAAAAAGCAACCACCCAAAACTTCATCCAAAGCCAAAGTGGAAGATTCAGGAGGTAAGGGCAAGTTGGAGGTGCCTCAAAAACAAAGAAACATCAAATGTTTCAAGTGTTTGGGTCACAACCATTATGCTTTTGAGTGTCTTAACAAGAGTTTCATGATATTGAAGGGCCATAGAGAGATGGAGTTGGCTAGTGAGCATGAGACAAAGGAACAAACCAAATCTAGTAGAGAAGAAAGCATTGAATTGCAAGAAGTGGTAGTTGAAGGTGAGACACTAGTTGTGAGGAGAGCTTTGAATGCCTAAGTTAAAAAGGGAAAAGAATAACAAAAGGAGAACATTTTCCACACTAGATGATATATATAAGGATAAGTTTGCAGTGTGATTTAGATGGGGGAAGTTGTGCAAATGTTGCTATCATAATCATGGTTGAAAAATTATCTTTGCCTACCCTAGATCATCCCACTCCTTACAAGCTTCAATGGTTGAATGAAAGTGGGGAGGTAAAGTTCACAAAACTAGTGCTAGTTTCTTTCTCTATAGTGAGGTATAAAGATGTGTTGGGTTTCATGGCAGCAAGCACAGTGGAAATTTTAAAATTTTGAAACCTAGCCATGGATCCATGTGTAGAATATAAACCAGTTAGTCTGAAAATTACCTTTTCACGTTGCGTTTATTGTAGAATGCAGCAACACAGGTCACGGTTCCTTTGGTGTTGCGATTTTGATCCAGAAATAGCAACACGTCTGGTTACTCCTTCCTCTCTTATGATGCTGCGGCTTGATGCAATGTTTCGACTTGATCCAATGAACACGATTGGAAGACTGCACCTTGATGCAGAATCATGAACACAGAACAATAGATCCGTGTCTCTACGGTATCCACAGGCGAGCAAGACAAAACTCCGATTGGATGGAACTGTCATACCACTACGTTTTTGCTAGAAAACGGCTCTCTTTATTTCGGATCTCTCAATTCTTTTCTTGAAGAAAAATGCTTTTTCTTCTCACCAAAACGGCTGCAATCAAATTACGCCTCTAATGATGTGTTTATGACGCCTCTTGATTGTCTATTGTGACGGCCTCACTAATCCCCTTTATATTATCTCATAACTCTAGGGTTTTAGTGATAAAAGACCTAGG
>JANHAO010021029.1:0-12643 GCA_026873985.1 Saraca asoca | reverse complement strand
ATGGCGACGAGAAGGAAATGGGTGGGCACTCTGCGCTATAGGTCGAATTATTTTACACATAGAGGCGGTTAGAGCTTTAACCGCCTCTATTGTTCAAAATACAGCGGCAGTTAGATTAACCGCCTCTATGTTTGTTATTTAGAGGTGGTTAGCCTAACCGCCTCTAATCAACCGCCGCTAACTCGCCTCGTTTCTTGTAGTGGTAGCATTAATTAAAAAACTATAGCATTATGTATTTGATACTTTAAATTCATCTACATTATTTTATGCTTTTGATTTTATATGTTTAATTTATCCCTTAATTTTTTTATATTATGTTCTTTTAAGTTAGGGTAACATAATTTCTGTTTAGGAAAGTGTCAGTTATATTTAATAAAAAGACACTGCCTAGAATGACCATTCTTAAGTTTAAACAAATATGTGTAAGTATATGGAAAAATTTATATTCAACTATGGTATTGTTTTCTTAATATATTTCCTAAAAGATGTTTAGAAGGAAGTAAACATGTCTATTTATAAGAAATATTGTTGTGTTTTAGTTTTTGTTATTGTCATGGGTATTTTTAAGTATTATGTAAAATGGGTTAGCAAAAGTCCAACAGACAAGTCCAATTGGATAAGGCCCAGATCAACTAAGACTGAGATTGGTGAATAAAGGTGTCAGATCACTGCTGCAAGCTCAGATCATAGGATGAAGGCCTAGGCAGTGGTTTTAGGTCGATTGACAACGAGCTCTAGCTCATTAGTCGAAACATGCCACCTCATCCATTTTCTGGAAAGCCCATTTTGGATAAACTTGAGGCAAGGACTAACTTACATGGCCAACTTGTAAAGGTCAATTAGTAGGAATCACCTTGGACTTAAACTATTATTATTTCTCCTTTTAAGACTACACCCTTATAACTATAAATAAGGGTTAAGATTATTGTAAAAGGAATGGCCACATTGAGGGGGCTGATTCTAAATAGAAAGAACACTCTGCAAAATATAGAGATACTGTAAATTATATACTACACACTCAAATATTCTGAGAAATAACACTACCATAGATGTAAGGATCGACTAAACAATTTTAGCTGAATTACATTAAAAACTTCCCTATCCCCTCATCTCCTTTATTCTTCCTCTCTATCTCTACCTTTCTTTTTCTCTCTCACTCAATTGGAATTGCACTTTAGGGTTTATTGAACTTTTCTGGTTAATAGAATTTAGGCCTACCAAATTTCACTGGCAACATTTTGGCACTAAAGAAAGGGTGCCATACTGTATTCTAGTTAGTTTTTCGTACAATTGCGATGGTTGGAGGAAGAACTGCCAAAAGTTCTAACACTTCGATCAACTAGTTGGAAAGTCACGTACAATAGCAAAGGGAACTAGTTCTTCCTGTGGCAGACACTTCCGCCTTCCCTGTCACAAGTGTTGCCGCCAGCTTGCCCCTTTAGCCTACCATCAACCTATTGTTATTGCTTCTAAGATTGATGAAATGCAAACATTACGCCAATATCAGGAAACATTTGAGAACACAGTGAAAGAATTGATTGAGGTGGTTAGAGTGCTGATGCAAGCACAAACCTTGGGTGCACAAAAGTAAGTTAAGGTCACTACACCCAGAGAAAAACCTCAATGTGTTAATTCAGCTTGCTCCTCCCATTCACAAATAAGATCAGAGGTTCACCAAATTTATGAAAACCATAATGGTTCACGACATAAGAGCTCATGTCAAGTGAGGGGCTCAAATAAGTCCAGCCAGGAACATATCTTAGGTCATTACTCTCATGACCAAAGAAGTAAGAAGAGCCTACAAACTTCTAGCCGAAGATCTAGGACATAGGATCTGTTAGTGGTAGAACTACTCTAAAGGGTAGAACAACTAGATGAGTGCCCTCGATCTCAAAATAGCCAAAACTGTTATGAAGAGAGGGCTCTTTTTTTACAAGAGAGATAGAGACAAAGCCTTTCCCTCGCGAACTCAAAATCCCCACAATCTTGCAATAAAATGGGGAAAGTGATCCATATGACCATCTAGATACATTTAATGTCCAAATGGATCTTCAAATAACCCATCCACTAGTTAAATGTTGTGTTTTTCTAGCCATCTTTGGAGACATACCTCGGACATGGTTCAGGAGTCTCATAGCTTGCAGCATTCACAATTAGAAAAAATGCCAGGAAAAATTCATCAGCCAATATAAGGAGCTAAAAAGGTAGCTTACACCATCCTACCACCTTGTAATGATTTTTCAATGGAAAAGTGAATCGCTAAAAGACTACATCACTCGATTTCGGTACAAGGTCAATAATGTGGAGAATTCATTCGATGAGAATATCCTAACATTGATCTCAGTGGGACTTCACAAAGATAGAAAGCTATATAAGGATATATACAAATCTCCAGTAAGCGACCTGGACAAGTTTTATGAACGAGCTGCTAAACAGATTAAATGGGAAAAAACTTTTGACATAAAGAAGTCCGGATAGAAGGACGAAGTAAGCAACTCTATCCAAAATAAGAAGAAGAGCAATAAGAGTCAAAATGACCACTCCAATAAACAAACTGCAAAGAAGTCTAGGAATGAGTGACCTCAACATCAAGGTCACCATAATAACTACAACATCCTATTAGACACCTAAGATAGGATCTTTGCAATAGAAAAAGATAGGGAGGACTTTAAAAAGCCCAAACCCTTAAGGACTTCCAACAAGTTCAAAGATAATCAAGATCATTTTTGGGCCTATCACAATGAGGATGGGCATAGTACATTAGAATGTTGGGCACTCGAAAATGCCAACAAGGATTTTATTGAGAGAGATCACTTGAAAGACTATGTGATGTAACCTTCAGGATAACAACCTTAATAGCCCCAGCAACCTGAACAACAACAACCCCAAGAAGCAATAGATCAAGAGCATGCTCTCTCAATGAGAACCTTATTTTAATCTAGAAAAAAGCAAACAAATAAAAAATAAAAAAAATCATGGAATGCTAAACATCCGCACTCATACTTTACATAAATATCAATTTATCTGCCATCCCTGTAATATTATTTCCTTATATATTTATATATGAGTTTACTTAATCTTTTGAATAGATTTTGAATAGAACTCAAATCCAGAAGTGAGCTAAGACTCAAAGCCCACTAAGGCATGGAGGCACTAAAACAAGCTCATTGCCTAGGCACTATGACCTGCCTGAGCAACAAGATTACTAGTAGAGTCTCATTCTTATGACCTGCTTAAGCAACAAAATTGCTGGCAGAGTCCCATTCTTACAACCAACTTGAGCAACAAGATTGTTGGCAGTGTCACATTTTTCTAGCCCACTGACCAATAAGATTGCTGTGAGGCAAGCTACTTGGGCAACCAGATTGCCAGCATGCATGCGACTAATTCTCAGGCACCACATGCATGCAACCTAATGATTTAAAGACACAACTCTCATGGGACCTACTTCGGCATTTAACTTATCAAAATTAAAGGCGTAACTCACATATGACCTACTATTAGGTGTAGCTCTTATGCGACCTACTTGTGTTAGCTGAGGCACAGCTCTCATGTGACCTACTTGGGTACTCAAAACTCATTACTAGCTGAAACACTCCAATGCTCAAATTCATTGTCAACTGGGAAGTATTAATATGACTAATTGGTCATTCAACTTAATATTTATTTAACTGTGATTTGTAGGAATCTATTCATAATTGCTTACATGTTATCTTATGTGATATTCAGAACATCCAACGTGATGCACTTGGAAAAGCAAGGAAATATTATAAAATTTTATTGCAAAACCTCTTGCAATGAGGAAAATGTGTATATGAAAATTCAAGAGCACAAATCAAAGTAAGCCTATGGCTAACATATCCTAAACGGAAGAGCTGAATTCTAATAAGCTAAAGGATCAATGAGCAAGCCAAACTACTCTAGCTTTTTCTTATCCTTCTCCTAAGCTAAAAGCTCTTCCCTCAACCTTATTATCCCAAGGTATTTGGAGAAACCAAGCGGTTAACCTGCTAGGAGGAAAAAGAACAAAAATGAAGGAGCTAAATTCATTAGCACCATGAAAAGGTTATGAAAATTCCCAGAATCCTCTTAGAGGAATTGTCTATGGGAAATTCCTATGCAGCATGCAATACATGCCTCGTAACACTTCATCAAAGAACCAGACTAATAAAGACATAGGGGCTCAGTTAATGCACCCATCAAGTCATTTTATGAAAAAAAGAAGATCCACACCTTATATAGACTAGTCTGGCTTTATCGATGAATCTAGAGACCTAATAGCTGCCCTCGATCAAACAGTCCAACAAAAAGCAAGATTGTCACGCTAACAACTATAAAACATGTACATTACATGCATGGCCTGGTGCAAATAAAGTGATCAAATGGAAGTTTGAAATGACAACTCTACAAAATACAAGTGTCGACTTTTGCCAACAAGTGTCAGCTCCTAATCCATAGAATGAACTGAATGCTGGGGGCTAATGTTATAGGTATTTTTAAGTACTATGTAAAATGGGCTGGTAAAAGCCTAATAGGCAAGTCCAATTGGATAAAGCCTAAATTGACCAAGACTGAGGTTGCTAAATAAAAGCGCTAAATTGCCTGCTATAAGCTTAGATCATAGGATGAAAGCCCAAGCAATGGTTGTAGGTCGATTAACAATGAGCTCCAGCTCGTTGATTGAAACATGTCACCTCATCCACCTTCCAAAAAGCTCATTTTGGTTAAACATGAGGTAGGGACCAACTTGCATGGTTAACTCGCATGACTAACTTGCAGATATCAATCAAAAGGAATCAACTTGTACTTAAACTATTATTATTTCCCCTTTTTAGACTACACCCTTGTAATTATAAATAGGGGTTAAGATTATTGTAAAAGGAAAGGTCACACTGAGAGAGCCGATTCTAGACAAAAAGAACACTCGATAGAATATAGAGATATTGTAAATTGTATACTGTATACTCAAATATTTTGATAGCTAAATCACGTTAAAAACCTCCTTGTTCCCTCACCTCATTCTTCCTATCTATCTCCTCTTCTCTTTTTCTCTCTCATTCAACTAAAATTGTAGTTTGAAATTTACTGAACTTTTCTAGTTGATAGAATTTAGGCCTACTAAATTAGGCCTACTAAATTCCACCATCAATAGTTACTTAATTGTATACGTTTTTTTTTTATGTGTTTAATTCTCAATTTGTAATAAAGTGAACAATTATAATATATATGAAAATAATTTGTATGCAAGCAATAAAATTTTAAAATTTTATAGACATTTACATTTACTAATAATAAAAATATTTTCTCATTTTTTTCATTTTTATCATTTAACAACACATGAATAAGTGATGATAATGTAAAGTTCTTTAGTGATGCCTTTATAAGCTTTCTTTTTATTCTTCATTTTCAATTGTTGTATAATCTATATGATAATTTTTAAAATTTTATTGCCTATGCATATAACAATAACTTGGAAGTGTATATTCTTTTTTAAAAAAATCAAAAAATTTGAATCAATCATATAATTTTTATTTGAAAGTTTCAAAATATCAAATAATTCAAAAAGTATATATACTTTTCAAAATAAATCAAAATGTTTGACTTAATTATTTAATTTTTATTTGAAAATTTTAGAACATAAAATGATTTAAAATATTATTTATAATTTAACATAGAATAATAACATGTAATAATGGGGTAGACTTTTTTTATTTTTGGTTTTACCAGAAAATTATCAAACAAATAAACAAGCATGAGATAGAACATTGACCATTGTGAGAGATAGATTAAACAACGATCCACTATTACTCCATTTGGCTCTAGAAATTTAGTAGGTAGATTCGCCAGTAGTTATATATCTATCCTTGTCACACCAAACAAATGAAACCAAAATCGAAATTAGATTTTTTTTTGGTACAAGATTCACATGTAAAATGTCCTTAAAAATGTTTTAAAATAAATTTTAAAAAATAAACAACTCATTTTTATTCTGATATTTTTTTATGTGAAATCTGGACAAAGCCTAGAAAGAAAAATAAATTCAAAAATTTAATATTTTTTTCAAATTCACATGTGCTAACAAATTAAAAAATTTTAATTAATTCGTCACTATTGTATTACATGAAATTAATTTAAATAATTAAATTTAACAGATAAATCTTAGATTCAAATTATACCAGTGACTACTAGATATGTAATAAAAATAACTCTGATTTCAACTTTTTATTAAAAGATTATCTAACAAATTTTTCTCTCTTGATCCCTTCTACATTTACACTAAAAAAAATTTGAGAAAATTCAAATTCAGAATTGTACTATATGATGAAGCACATAATGGCTTTTACTTATTTTGAAATATATGTTCCTCTCTTTTAGTTTACACATTAATTTTTAAACATAAATGTTCCATATCAATTGATTAACTACGATGAATGATACTATTCACTTTTCTCAAATGAAGCAAACTTTGTGAACATCGTAATTGTTCTAAATTGAATTACAAGAACATTGTTAATAAATTTTCATGTATAGACATTGACACAATAAATGTTGTACACAAAATTGATGAAATTTGTAAAATTTTAAAACTCTTATCAAGGTGGTTAATCAACCAAACATATGTTATTTAAATGCTGAATTTGATGGTTAATAGATTGACAAACACACAATTTTAAGTTTGATTTTATTTTAATAATGATACATATTAATTTTTAAATTTTATTTGTGTAAATCTATTTACATATATATAATAATTACAGTTATGTACATTTAATTTGTATTATATCCTTTTATCATCATTATTGATCATCTACTACTTTATTATTGTTGTATGATATTGCATATTTACATTATCATTCAATTTTTTAGTATGTATAAAATTCTGAGAAAAATATTCTTTAAATTACTAAATATTTGAAATTATCGTAGTGTACTTACATCATTAATCATATCATAAAAATATATTCATTTATATTTAAAATCAAAGTATATAAAATTTAATTATAATTTAATTTATTTAATAACAATAATTAAAATTATTATATAATACATATAAATAGATTATTATTTTTTCATAAAAATTATGTGTAAAAAATATATATCATTTCTTGCATAAATATGACAGGAAATAATTATTTCTTTTTTATTTTTATTGATAAGATTTATACAAGTAGTTGATGAAAATTTCAATTCAAATTTTATAATATTAATACAAGTAGTGAACCAAGATTAATACAAATACTAAACTTTGATTTATTTTTATAGGAAAATTAATATCATATATATATATATATATAAAGATATAGTGATGGTTTATTTTGATTCAATTATTTTAAGATTTTCTAAAATCATTAGAAAATTATTCAATAATATTTTTATTTAGAGTGAACATTTAATTCTTTATTATAATATAAATTTGTACAAATTCGTACAATGCAGGAGGTTATTGCTAATTTTAGAAATCAACTTGGTTAAAAATGGGTTTTATCTTATATTTTACGTATTAAAAATCTCATCTCATTTGAAAATACAAAAATACTATTATGAACGAAGAAAAAAAAAATTAACAAATAAATTTCCAATTTAAGTAACCATTCTCAGAAAGTCAAAAACTATATTCCTTTTATCTATTCATCCAAAATTTAAGGATAAAAAAATATATTGATTATAAAATATACGCCAGCACTAAACTAAAAGTAACCTGCTTGGGCTAAAGGGTCAAGTAGTGAATACTATGGCCTTGAATGACATGTGCTTCCAACAAGTGTTTAACAAATCAAAATAACCTGCATTAAAGAACCATCTAAATCTAATATTTACTATTTACTATGATAAAAAATTATGTAAGACCCAAAAAAAATCCAAATATAAAAATGAGAGAATTAAGAACTAAAGTTCTAATATCATCAATATATCAATTAGCTTCTAATGGATTCGTTGTAACAAATAGAAATAATTAGTTAAAAAAAGAGTAAAAAGTTTCATGTGCTTGAATAGATCAAATTTTTTTACTTAGCATGCTATAATTTAATACAATAGAAGCTAGGAACATTGAATGCCATCCCTGTATCAATCAGCTTTCAACGGTTTTATTATGGAAACTAAAAATAATTAGTCGGAAAAAACAGAGAAAAAAGCTTTATGTACTTTAACAGACTTTTTTTTTTGTTTTTACTCGACTTACTATAATTTAGTATAGTAGAAGCTAGTGACATTGAATGATATGGACATGATAACATATGTATGGCAACTACAAGCTTAAGAAAACATGATTATTTGCAATATTTGTTTAGCTTTACATATCCTTGATACTGTTAAAAAGTAATAAAATCAAAGATATAAGATGTAGTTTAGATCACAGAATGAGTTTAGCGAAATGCAATTGATTTATGACTATAAAGGATAGATATATAAGTCAAGCATATATTTACAATTGATCAATCGAAAAGATAAACTTTTCAAAATTTGTGTATAAGAACTTTTGTAACTGATAAAATTAATTTTGCCCAGTTCCTCCTCAAAGATAAGTGCCACATAAACAAGCTAATAAAGAGAAATAAGATTCTAATAATAAATATCAAAAAGTTCTTTCAAAATTATATTCGTCAAGGATTCCAATTAAAAAACCCTAACAACAATAAAATCAAAGTGAATAAAGAGAATAGAGAGAAGGAATTCATTATCAACCTCATAGAAGGATATAACTATACAACATCACCCTTCATAAAGATCACTTCTAATTGAGCTTATGGTTCTAACAAAGGATATTTGTGTCATGCCCTGATTCACAGCACGTGATTGGCATAGAAGGCCACTGTTGAGAAACCCTTTATAAGCCTAACAATGCAAAAACATTTCTAATATGACATAACTTTATCAAAAAAAATACTACCAGAAAAATGCATTAATCAGATACTTCAATTTAATTTCTACTGAAAATTCAACAGAATTTCCTCTATTTTTTGGACTCTTAGGTACAAGGCTAATATAATAAACAAGGGCTGCACACCCTATATGCAACCTATGCTGCAAAATCAAAACTACAAGAACCCAAACAACACAAAGCCTATAACCTATTGGGCAACAACCAAACAAAATGTATGTATAATTTAACTGTGTCAACTACCAAAATTTACACCGTCAATATACTTTTAAACTCTACAGGAAATAATTAACTCGATCAAGGAGTAGATTTTGAAGTAAATGAGTGAGGGTGGATGGAGGGAGTGCCCTTAGGCTCTGAAAAATAAGAAAGAAAATGGGGTGAGTTTTACAGAAGCTCAGTGGTCAAATAATCCCTCAGAAAATAAAACCAAAGCTCAATTTGCAATTTATGTTCAGAAATCTAAGTAGTGAAACATGCATTTGTGAAGAAGAACATAACAGATTAAAGGAAACAATCTAAAATAAATTCAAAAGCTTTAATTTATTAGAAGAGTCATGTTAGTGAATACAAAAATCAACAAATTAAAATGTGAAGTAGAGTATAATAAAATGAAAAACATTCATCATAAAGTAAACACAAGAAATAGCGTTAAGATCTTTTGAAATTTACAAATATTCAAGCATCAAGAGATTCTAGATTTTCTAAATGCATTTGGAATCCATAGGATAATTTCTATAGGTAACTGTGTCTAACTGATATCGTCATAATACACGTTATGCTCTGATAAGATAATCTCCTCTTATTCCTTTAATAGAAATTATTTTGATCACAAGTGCACTTGGAAGTTCTCTAAAGGAATTTCCAATAGATTCAAGATTTCAAAAATAAGTAATCAATTGAAATGTATAATACTAAGAAATATATCCAGAAATAAGAAATAGTTCCAAACAGTTCATGAAATCAGTGTTCATAAGTAAGACATTGTCATTTGTTTTATATAACATGTAATTTAGAAGTATCAAAAATCCAATATCATAACAACATGCAATCACTGGTTCTATAAACAATAATTGATGTAAAATGAATAAGTATGCTATGGTAAATCATTTTCATTTAATCATGTATATAATATATGATTAAATATTTCAAAACAACCTAACATCAATATTTTGATTACTTAAAAATTGTAATGTTTCAAATAACAAAAATTGTTTTGTTTTCCAAAAAAAAAAGGATTCACTAAGAGGACATCTTGATAGCTTCAAATAAAAATTTTGAATTATAGCTTTCTCAAATTGGCTTATTAGAACCTAGTTACCAAGATCACATAACCTTACACAACAGATTTTCTATTTCAACGTTTATAGTTTTGAATGTTTAAATTTCAGTTAGAACATAAACATATCGATAAAAAAACAAATTTGGAAAGGAGCAGTACTTACTACCTAGTAGTTGATTAGGGATTGGGTGTGCTACCAGATAAGCACAACGAAGGTAGAATGAAGCCATCCCCATTGAAGGGTGATAAATGGCAGAGCTACCTCCAATGACGATGGGCTATGATGGTTAGCTGGCAATAGGGAAATAGCTACTCTAATGAGGAAAAGTAACTATCTGAAGTGGATAAAATGATAGATGTCACCGGTTGGAGAAGGACCAATCCACCTCTTATGGTGGCGCCGATGAGTTGATCAGTCAAAAAAGTGGGTAAACTTGCTAGAGAAGCTTGTTTGGGAAGAAGATAATGGAGATAAGCTAAGACAGAATGGCTACATGGCTGATCAGTGAAGGTTGAAAGAGAAGAATGCTAGTGTTGCATGACCTCGGTGACTAAAAAGTGGCTGGAGTTATAGAAAATAAAGGAGGCCCATTAGAGCTACCCACTTCGAATGGGAGAGAAAAAAATGTTGAAGCCTACCATGCAAAGGGTGAAGTCAACCGGAGAATAAAGGATATAGACCACACCGACAGTTCTAGCTATTAGAAGGAAAAGGAAGACAACAAAACAGAGCTGAAGCAAACTACTCCATTTTCAGGCTCGAGGACAGACAAAATAACAACTAGAGAAGGAAAGAAGCTGAAGAACAAGAAAGAAGAGGATAAGAACCACTATTTTGGTTGGAGAAATGAAAGGATGAAGAAGGGGGAGACTGATAACTATAGAGCACTAGGGGGTAGCTAAGGTTTTTGGAAAAAATAAATGAAAATATAGGGGTGTCTGCACTGATAGAGAAAAATAAAAGAGGAAAAATTACGCTTTGACCCCTAACAAAACTTCAGCACACTCACTACAGTACACTAAAAAAAGAGAAAATTATGCTTTAGTCACAACAAAAAAATTAAAATATTCATTATGATTCACCATATTTCAAATTTCAAAATTTTTTTGTTTTATCTATTAAGGTGTTATGATTTGATTTAAGCTATTAGGATGGAAAAAAATGCTTAGGTGGTAAGGTGTATGAAAAAAAATGAAAGCTAGTGATACTCTGCATGAGGGTTTGCCCAAGGATGCTATGATGAAAGAAGACTAAAGTTCTAGGATTAATGAGAAGATGGAGGAGACTCATGCTAAAGGTGTTATCTCTTACAAGGATAAATTGATAGGAGATAAGTCTTCATCATTTGAAGACCTTCCTAAAATAAAATTCATGGATGATAAGGAAGACATATATATCAATGTTTATGAAAAGAATGATGAAGAGATGATTCCCCATATCTACATTTGGTTATTGAAATTTCATATTAGGAGCATAAGGAATACTGTAAACCTTAGAGAAATTCTTTGATAATGAATATGCTTAGCAAATGGTTGGGTTTCGTATCATGAAAAATTGTTTGAAGAAGCCATAGGAGAAGAAAGGCAAGATTAAGTTAATTGATATAAGCATGGATCATTATGTTGTTTGCTTTACTCATTAAGCTTATTACAAATTTTCATTTCAGGAAGGTCATTTGCACCCATTGATAAGTGGGCAAAATGCATAATATTATATTGATTTTAACCTATTGAATTGTTGTTAACATGTGATTTCTTTGTTCTTTTTACTCTGGTTTAGTATTTTATTCCTTGGTACTACTTTGTTTTGTATCTTTTTATAGAGGTTAGCAAAAAGCCTTGGAAAGGAGGATGAAAATGAAAATTTAGAATATATTTGGATCAAGAAGAGGATAGGAGAAGAGCCCTTACAAGGAATGTAACTCAGCCATTGAAGCAAAGAAAGTAGCTCCAAATAGCCCCAAACATAGTTGTGTCCTAGAACATAATCAGGCCATGTTTGGTGCTATCTTGCTCTTCCAGATTTCTACATTTCTAGCTTGAAACACACCTCGGCTATGTCATAGGATACAGTTGTGTTTTAGATATGCTACCCTTCTATTTAAGCCATTTTTCTACACAACCACCGAAAGTTTTTGATAGTTTTAGAGAGATTAGTTAGGTTTTCCATTTCTAAGACATTTTACTGAGTAGATTGACAAAGACTTTTATAGTATTAAAGTTCTTGTGAAGATTTCAGCTCATTTCATCATTTGGAATTATGGTTTTCTCTTCCAAACTCTATCTTTGTTTTTCTACATTTATATTTGGGTGTTTGGATTATTCATTGATGATGAACCTGGATTTTATTTCTATTATGAGTAAGTAGATTTCTATTCTAGGATTGGGAATAACTCATTTATGGTCTCTTGATGCTATTTTGATTAATTTCCTATTGTAATTATTTGGTTTTAATTGGTTCAACTATTATGCTTGCCAAG
>JANHAO010021028.1:0-12645 GCA_026873985.1 Saraca asoca | reverse complement strand
CATAGTGTCTTATGGTGTCCAAGTTCACAATAGTAAACAAAATAAACATCTATATAATAATCACAAAAAGAAGAGTAAAATTATCTACTCACTTTTAAAAATAGCAAAAAAAGCTTCAGATTATACCTTTAATATCAATTTTTCAAAACAGCCTATCCACCAACAAGTTCACAAAAACCTAACAACCAATGATCATCAATCATCTCTTAAAATCAGTTTCTAATTGAAATAAAACATTTCAATTACTTAAGTTCTATTTTAAGGCATGAGAAAATCAAGTTGAGGAAGAGTAAAAATATGCTTACTAGTTTGATATAGAGTTGGGGTTTTTTTGGCTAGTACTATCGATTGAGCATGGGGAAGAAGGAAACCGATCTGGCTGTAGTCTCCGGTCGTCAGTTATAGCTGGTTGTTAGCAATTTCGAATAGCTCCAGCTCCGGCCGTCAAGTACGACCGGTGAGATGTGTGGCTGAATGATGACAGTGACGCAAAGAGGAGCTTGGCCAAAGAACTCGCCAGCGACGGAAGCTTCTTACCGGACAAGCAGCGGCAGGGAAGAGTCGAGGACTCGCCAACCTACTGTTGATGGGCTGATGAATTGCGAGTGAGATTGACAACGGAGAGCAACAAGCAGCTTCTGGCGAGGCAGGGCGAACGCAAATCGACATGAGGGAGGCCAGAGAATTTTTTTCTGGAGCAAGAGCTCCTCTGATCACGAAGCAGAGGAAGAAAAAAAGGATTTCCGATTCTGACAAAAGAAAAGGATAAAAAAAGAATTTAATATATATATATATATATATATTTGTTTTAAATTTTCTAGTGCATTCTAAAACACAAAGCATAATTTTAAACACTTTTCATTTGCACACTTTACTTGCAATATTACACATAGTTTAATATTAAGACTAAATTATACCTCATGTATTTGTGATCACTAACTTACCTACACATAATTTATCAAAAATATACATATTAATTTAATTTATTTTCTTAATTAACTAACATAATATTATAGGTTTCACAAACAATTTTAAAACAGTTGATGTTTTGACCACTATCCTAAGAAATAAATGAAATATTTTATATTATCTTAATTTCTTATAATTATAAACATAAATAAATAAAATTATTATTTCTTAATATCTTTGCCGTCTTACGGGAATGGTTGGCATGCAAAACCATCTTCAGGCATATTGCTTCTTTAAGCATCCGGGCATACAAATTGTCGAAAACTAATTTTTATTTAAAGTAAAGCAGCAAAAATAAATAATGCTAACTTTTATGTCGTGAACAATTAACTCATATTGTAAGGTTGCTAACATATATGTATATATATATATATATATAACACTTTATATAATATTTAATTTCTTATTCATCATATCATATTATTATTGACAGAAACCGAACCAATAAAATTGTGATCAGGTCATTTTTTAAGATAATTTCAAGAAAATTGAGATTCTTAAAAGATTGGATATTTTTATGATTGGATATCTTATCTTACTCTTATCCCTCATCTTGAATCGGAGTTTCTGGTAAAATTAATTTTTTTATTCCATCTCTAGTTACATGCTTAAAACACTGGTTTTTCATGGTGGAACTGTAACTGTTGAAAAAGCATACAGTCAACATCATTTTAGGTTTTCCAGGCACATAGAAGTCATTTGAAAAGTACACAAACACAATCCACATCAATTTCAAAAACCAGTGTTCAGGAGACAAACAAATTGAAAGAACCAAACATCAATTTATCGTATGAACTAATCATATAGACATAATCCAAAGATTAAAAATCCACGCAAAAATTGTAGTTCACCCTAAACTAAGTTCCATACGATAAAACTCTCCATGAATCTAAACCTAAGAGAACAAACTCAAAGCATTCTACATGAATTTAGCTCCGGAAAAGTTCATATTCGACATCTTCGGATTCTGAGCCATTAACTGCTTCAGCATCTCCTGGTTCTTAATCTCATCGCTGGTTGGAAGCCCTAACTGCTGCTGCTTCTGATCGAACATCATCTTCTCTACAACCGATCTCGTTTCAGGGTCCAGTTGATCCAGCCTGCTTGGTTCAGGCTCAGCTTTTTGAACATCAATCTGGGGCCCACCCTTCAACAGAGAATTCCACCAATCATCCTTCGTCTTCGTCAGAAAAATAGAAATCGCCTTATTATCTTCCAAACTCCAGAAGCAATCATCAGGCTTCACGGATTCAAACAATACGCCATCGATGATTGGATTCTCGCCCTTAATTCCAACTTTCAAGCTATTTTTCTTTATCTCGCAGAGAATTGATTTTGATTTGGTTCCTGGAGTGACCGGAACGGTGACGTTTACCTCATGGCGGCTTTGGCCCCATGAATGATCCTCCATGTCGACGCCATTGGCATTGTTCGGAGGAAGCAGGTTCTTTTCCCTCTCCTTCTCCGCTGCTTTCTTTGCGGCGTCTTGGGCTTCAAGCTTTTTCTTCGCCTCCTCCGCCTTCTTGGCCTTCTGTTTGGTGGAGCGGACCAAAGAGACGATCTTTTCCTCGGCGGAATCAGTCTTGAACAGATCGGAGTAACGAGAGACGAAGTTGAATGCGAATTCAAGGAAATTAAGTGGGTTTGATGGGTCGAGGTTAGCGTTGAATGGCAAAGGCGAAGGCTTTTCGGTAATGGGGTTTTGCTGTTGTTGGTCTTCTCGGTAATCAGTGATGACCGCCATAGCTGAATCGCAGAGAAGTGGAGAATGTAAACTTTAGGGTTTTGCCGTTTTGCTGTGAAATTCATAAGTCGTCCTCGGTGGTTTATATTGATGGAGAATGAGAGATCCTTGGGTTCCAAGAAATCGAATTAATTCAAAAGTCAAGAAACCCGCCAGGATAAGGGGCGAGTAAAAAAATCAATTAATGTTTCTTTTTTTTTTTTTTGGTTTGCTCGACCATCATAATAACATAAAACTGTAATTTTATGAAAATATATACCCCTAACATAATTAATCACAATTTTAATTTCTTAATATCTTTAAAATCTCTAAAATTAAATGATTTTTTCTCATCCTTTTTTATATATTAAATATAATATATATAAATATATCCTATATATCTATAGATTTTAGTTATATTATATCTTAAAATATTAAAATTAGGTCAATTGATCGGATTTCAACATGCAAAGTATAAAAAAAAAAAAAAAAAAAGGACCGAACCGAATTTAAAATAAGTAAAGATTTCTTGATACACTGTGTCAGTCCGATCCTAATAGAAAAACACAAATAAAGATAAAAAAAAAATTAAAGATCAAAATGTACCTTTTACTCTAATATAAAAAGAGAAATAAATATATAAAAAATTAAAGATCAAAAGGTACTTTTACTCTATAAAAATTTGCTTAAGTTTCAATTATACCTTCTTGCTTGTATTTGTATCAATTTTAACTTGAAAACCTTCAAAATTAAACAATGTCAAACATTTTGTGAATTAGTACAGGTTGTTAATTGAAATAAAAGTTTATTTTCTTGTCTTTTTACTTTTAAATACAAGTTTCAAATTTATCATTTTCCTTTCAATTAATCATTTTTCCTTGTGAAAATTTGGACGCAAAATTTCTTTCCATTTTATTCATAAATTTTTGGGTCTTATTTGCAATTTTTAACTGGAAAGATTGGGTATGCATTAGGGTCGAAGAGCTTTGATGAAAGCATTACAAATCCTTGCCACCCCGAGACGAAGATGTAGATAAATTTGAAACTTATTTTTTTAAACAAAATATCTTTAAAAAGTCAATTTTTAATTTAATTAGCAACTTATCCTAATTGTAGTCACCCATTAATTCATGTATGATTTTTTTCATCTAAAAAATGGCCTACTTTACATAGTGTACCATGCATTGATTTTAAAAATTTTATAGAATAAAATTAAAACTTAAGTAAAGTTAGTGAGTAAAAAATATATTTTAACCATCTTTAAAACGTGAGACCCAAATTAGAAACAAAGAAACCCACATATTTTATAACTATTTTTTTTGTATTTATCTTTTTTTCATAAAAAAAAATTTTCTTACCAAATCTTAACAATAATTCAAGCAAACAGTGTGTGGAGTCCGTGCCAAGCACCGATGAGTTTTAAAAATTGGAATATATAATTTAAATTAAGATAAAATGTAAATAATATGGCATATAAGATGAAAATAGAAAAAATATATTATAAGATGAAGTGATATAGATAAAATTGCATTTCATTCCAAGGTTAAAGAAACTAAGTCAATAATTCGTAAAGTCAAAACAAAACATTCATACATCAATGTGAAATAAAATGTAAATTAAACGCATGAATTGTTGATTACTTAGTTAGCATGGTTCCTAAATTTTTTTTAGCACTTTTTTGAACACAACATTGGTTGTTTTGTTTAAGGGTTTTTCTTTGTAATCCAAAATTAAAATCTTTAACCTCTTTCTACTTCGTACTCTTAATAGTGCAACATATAGTTGACTATGACAAAAAACTAGTTTTATTAGATAAAAACTGATATGTGATAGAGATTAACCTTGACTCTTGTTTATTATCATTTGAAAACAAACATTGATTGAAAATGACCTTCGTTGAAACTTGAATGGTTAATGTGAATTAGATGGAATTAGTAGCATTCAAGGGATATAAACAATCTCACCAACGTTGCTACTTGAAATAACTTTTGCCCTTAAGACATGAGCAACTAAATTAGTAATGAGTAATCGAGTGCCATTGCAATATGATAGGAACACTGACCTTTAGTCTTACTTCATCAATACATAGACCAAATAACCAAATAGTGTTCAAGAACATAGGTAAATGCAATTCTGCTTAACTATAACTATTGACATCCTCTTTGCATGGGTTATCATAACTTAAGTAACTTTTCAGTTCACCAAGAATCATGGAGAGAATGTAATTGTTAACTTCATTAACGACAGTTGTCAAGACCATCAAAATTAATGTACTGAACTACCCTAACTTTGTAGGAGGATGAATGCAGGTCAAACCTAAGAGATTGGATGACTAATTTAAGTGCTAAATGGAACAAGGGCTTTGGGAAATTTGAGATAGAATTTAAAGGTAGAATTATAAAGATAGTATAATAACTAAACATAATTTGAAAAAAGGAAATTCAAATGGGAAAACTTCAATTCGAAAAGGATTCATGCCTTTAATTCTCAAATTAATCCTAAACACAAATTATATTATCCCGTATTTAATTACTTAGTCAAGAAATAATTTAAGCCACAACCCAAATTAAATATTATTGCTCTTCTCTAATTTCATTAATTTAAACCCATCATCTAAATTAAATCTTATTACTAATCTAACTTGAGTCTAGCACACCAATCAAATTAATAATAACTTTAAGAATAAGAAGAGGCTAAGACAAGACAACAATCATACACCAGTGCATAATCATTAAATTCATCTTCCTTAGGTGAACAATCATACACTAGTGCATAATCATAACACCCAATTGTTACATCACTAAACTATCATAATAAATACAGATTATGAAGTTTAAACAAATAGATAATCACAATGATTAGGAATAAATCAATAATACAAATTAGGTCTCACAATCACAAATCAATTGAAATAGAATTTCATTTGATATGAAAAAAAAGGTTTAGCCACTCAATGCAAGAGAATTAAAAATGAAAAAAAAAAACTTGAAAAGGGGTAGTGTTCTTACCTTAGAAGAGCTCATTCCTTTTGACAAAGTTACAAAAGTTAGAGAAAAAGAGAAGAATGTTATATCTAAAGAGTTTTAACTAAGTATCCTTTTAGCTCCCTTCTTTTCTAATTGACCTATTGAATTAGGATGGGCAAAGGAACAATTGGACTTTAATGTCTTCACGAGAGTTGGACCTTGCTCGAGATAGATGTCTCTAGCTTAACTTGTGAGCCAAAACCCAAAACAGGCTCTGCAGAGTAGACCAACTTGTAACAAATTCTACCTTTCAACTTCACATCCCTGTAACTCCTTCAAAATGGTACAAGTTCACCTTGAATCCTTCATGAAAGTTGTAAATGTGGACCTTATCTATCCAATGGGCTTAGGTTTGCATCGTTTAAAGGATTGGAACTCTAGAAATCATAAAAATACCGTAACTAGTTCAAGATCAATGAGTCAACACCCTATTTTGACTTTTGGGCTAATTTTGACCCATTAAACATCCAAACTGGGCTTGAAAATTTGCATAACAATTGTAGATATTTCTCTTAGCTTTCTAATAATATAAGAAGCAACCCAATCAAAGGTCTAGAACTCTAAATAAAACTAAAATCCTTAAACAATGTCAAATTACCAAATTAATTCCAAATCTAATCAAATCATGAAACCAATCACAAGTACTCTAATTTATACATAATCATGGCAAAAGAGTAATGTAGAAAAGGTATAAAATATGTAAATACTACACTCATCAATCAACAATGTCATCAATAGGCACTAGGATAGCTCTCCCTTGCAAATAAGTATCATTTTTAAGATTTTCTAATAAAAAGGGTAAATAGTACTTATAATGGATGCTAAAGGATCTATGCAATCTCTTATGAGCAAATCATCCGAAATATCAATTGTGGCTTTACCATCATTAAGTCCACCAGCAATGTCATCTCCACTACAAAAAAAAAAGAGAGTATTAAACAGTGGCAATTTAATTGCAGTAATTGTTTAGATCTACCTTTAAATGTTATCATACTAGCTGTTCTCTTAGGCACCAAAAAATATTCAAGTTTTATAACATTTAGCTAAGGTTTTGTGTCACGACCCAATTTTCGGGCACGTGACCGGCTTGGCAAGTCATCCGTAGGAAACCTACTAAAAGCCTGACAATGTACATAACTCCTATAAGACGCTTGACTATGTAATGCACAAGCAAAACACATGACCATATTTTAATTAAATTCAAACACTTTACCTCCTGCCAAAAATTTGACGGAGTTTCCTCTGTTTTTCAAACATCCAGGCACAAGGCCTTCTTACACAACAAAAGGGCAACACGCTCATTACAACCTAGATAATAGTATAAAACTATACAGTGGCCCAGATTATACAATAACAACCTACTGGGCCTCCAGACAAAGCATACAAAACATGCACATGCATTCCTATCTAATTGCCAAGTCACATTTCCATTTTTTTATACCTTTCAATCTCCATAGGTGGTGGTCTATAGGATGGGAGGGCCGAAAAGGCTTCTGACTCTAAAAAACATAGAAATAGGAAGAATGAGTTTCAATGAAACCCCGTGAGTAGATAATCTCGTAGAAACTATAGTTTGATTCTTGTTTATATTTTTTGAAAATATAACATTATACATTTACTCTTGAAAGTAAATTTTTATGTAAATATGAAATTCATTGCTTCAAAATAGTACATAGCAAAACATATTCTTTTATCCACAAAAATGTTACAGAAATTAACGAAACTTCTAAAATTTTTATTCAATTTCCATATAGCAAATATTTCATAAAATTTATTCCTTTCATCACTGATAGGATCCAGGGAAATTCCTATAGGTAACCAACTTTTCAGATTTTCCCCATTTCCATCCATTTACACCTGTTCATATCTCCCCCTTATTTCTCCAACAGTACAGTAAGTCACAAGTGCACTTGCGGGTTTTCTAGGGAATTACCAATGGATCCCTATGTCAAACGAATATCCATGCATTTACCATTCACAGAAACATGATATCCTCGATTCATTTCTTTCACATATTTATCAAAATTCATAACACCTTAGATGTTTCTAGAACATAATATTATTATCCATAACATAATATTTGAAATCAAGGTAAAATACGTAATTTTCCTCATGACAATTATATCTCAAATGTGATTGAAGTTTCAAGATAAATTATCACCAGAAATCCAGTTTATCAAAATTAAGTTTATCAAAATTCATAACATATCAGTTAATAAATCACTTGTAACGTAAAATGGGATTTATAAAGAGTGGGACTATCTATTCACCTCCAATCTACTAAACTCTTAGAATTCGGGCATTTATGGACCCCATCTTTTATCAGAAATATATCTGAAGCAAAATAACAATGAAATTTTCCAATTTCATTAACTTTGCATTTTTGAGTTTTTGCACAATTTTCTTGACACATCATTATAGGGTTACTACGGAATAAATTTGATGATTTAGGATTGCTCATCATGGTCTGAAGCCTCAGTGGATAACTTGCCACCGGCCAGAACGTCGTCGGCAACCTAAAACTAGGGGCTAGCCAAACCAACTAGAACAGAGGGAGGAAGGCTCACCAAAAAAAAAGCCACTGCCACTGAGCTAGTCGTTGCAACGAGCTACCGGAGGAAGAAGGAGATAGGCGGCTGAAGCTTCGCTGACTGGTGACAGCTGAAGAAGAAAGAAGACCAACTAGAGTAAGGGAGGTTTCGGCTTGAAAGAGAGCTGCTGAACTATCGAAACTCGTTGGGGTAGCTGAACGTACTAAACTGGTGTCATGTCGAAGAAGAGACAGTGCCAGAATCTACAGAAGTCCAATGGAGAAGGACGGTAATGGAGGAGCTTCGGAAGATAAGGAGAACATAGGGGAAGTCTTAAGAATTCTGGAGAAGAAACCGAGTAGGAGAGTTTTTATAATAAAAAAGAAATGGGGCAAATTACAGTTTAGCCCCTAACTCTGCGCTGCCTTTTACCAAGGCCCACTCGTAAAGAAAAATTTCAATTTAGTCCTTACGTCAAACTTTTCACTTTAGTCCTCTCTTTTTCTTTTTTTTTTAAGGTGTTACATTTTGCTTTTGATCGCCGCTATGTATTTTTTTTGCTGGCTATGATTTTTTTTTATAACCACCCTTGGATGAAAAACTCCAAATTAAATTTCTAATTTGCAAATTAGAGTTATAAACCTTGTGTCTCTTCTCACTTTCACTCTCTATCATTCTACTCTATTTCCTTCTCGTCGTTGCCTCCCAGATGCCAAAGCCCTCCACCTTGTGGTAGTAGTGCTACTTCCATCATAACAACTCCTTCAATCTGAAAGCTCAGTCATGAAACTCTTCTTTTAGTGAGAATAGATTGGAGGGTGGAGATTAGTGGAACAATGATCTGCATAGATAATAAAGTTAGTCATACACGATAGAAATGGTCCATTGAGTACACTCCAATGCTTAAGTTAACTCCTAAGCAAAGTTTCAGTAATAATAGTGAAGATAATTAAAAAAGAAATACCTTGATGTTTATATAGGTGATTATTATGCCAATTGCCATGCTTCTAGGTGCATGATGAGTGTCCAATATGTCTCTAGCGTACTGATGGCATGAGCGAGATTCTTAACTAATGGTTAATGATGTAGTCACATTGTTTATATATGTCTGGATCACACCAATTGTTGTGTGATGGTTGGAGGACTATTTTGTCTTAGTTCTACCTAGTGATCAAGTTTGTGTCATTAATTGATTAACCTGATCCTCCTAATCATTCAACATAGAGCTTGGCCTTTTAACTTCACCTAACAACTTGGTTGCTCATCATGATTAGGCCACTTGACTAATACTAATCATCAGTAGACCAGACAAGCCATTTTGGATTGTGTCATTTGCCCCTTCCTTTTGACAATTATGTTGAATAAACAATTCAAGGACTCCACATATTCCTAGCTAGCTGCCCATTGACCACCATTAATGCTCATGATTACTTTACCTTCCTAAGGCATCTAGATACTTGTTGCCAAGACAAGCATCATTATTTGGGTCGTTCATCCCAACCTTTTCTAGCTATTAGATCTTCTTCCTTTTCTCTATAAATATTGGCCTAGACTTTTCTAGAAACATTTTCACATTTCATTTTCAAGGTTTTGGATTTTCTCTATGTCATTGCTGCTTTATGATCTTCCAATGACTTTTTTATGCTTCAGGCTACCATTTAGGGCTCTTTTTATGGGTAAGTTCTGCATTTTACAATTTTTTTCTGCCTTTCTACTTTTTTTTTCCTTTCTATGTTTTAAATCAAGTCTACTATAATGGTTCTTGCTTTTGTGTTATGATTTGCTTGGTAAGTCTCTTGGTTCCTCACCAAAGCTTGTTGAAAGAGCTAGTAATTTTTGCTCATCTTCTAGTCTTCTTGGGTCTCCATTCTTCCTTTTATCTGCTTCTACCTGTTCTTTCTGCTTTTTCTGGTTTACTTCTTTATATTTGTCCATTCTAATTGTGTTTTTTTTCTTTTTGACTTTTCAAGGTGGCCTTGAACCCCTCATGCCTTTTCTTTTCATGTCTACGAGGTTAGACAATCTTATTGATCTATCATCCAACTCTAACTCCTCATCATCTAATTTTAAGAAGTATTTCTTTGAAAGTATCATCTTCTACTTCACTTTTCTGATTTGCATGATCATGGCAGATCAATCTTGATATGAGAGTGGACTTGAGCAAGCTCACCTAATTAACATGGCACCAAATGACCTAAACTGGATTCATTTAGACGTGAAGGTGACATCGACTTTAGACAAATGGTGAGACCTGGAAGTTATACAAGAGCTAGAAAAAAAATCATATCCTTAGTGAGTCTATCAAAGGGATATCTTTCCATGTTGCTAAGGCTGAGGAGCTAGCATGCAGCTATAATATTTCTTCATTCATCATATTCTACAGAGATATAGTTGATCATCTGCACGTCTCCCCTCTTTTTTTCGAGTTCCAAGCAAAGGTTTTATGCACTTTGAACATTTGTTTGACCTAATTGACTTAGAACACTTAGGTCTTCTAACGCTGCTTAGAGGTGTTAAATATTCAACTACATCTTACTCTAAGTTTGGCAATGTTCTTCTTTTTCTTCATGGATTCCCAATAGAAGCTCGAAGGTTTGATCCATTTTATCCAACATTTGGACTGAGTCTTTATAGAGAACATGCTCACAAGCATTCGATCTTGGAAGTAGTGCTTCTTTAAGGCTTGAGCGATAAAGGGATTTCATCCTTTCTTTCTTCAAGATGGGAGCCATTTCATCTAGTGAAATGGACTTCTTCCATGAAGTATCCTCAAAGTTATTCGCTTGAAGATTTTTTTGATGATGAGTAGGATCTTATTGTTCAATTATTAGCCCTGGGCCCTTTAATGCCCAATCTGTTCTTCGTATGCATTTAGCTTTGCTTCTCTTTTTTTTTTCTTTTTTTAACTATTTACTAACTTTGTTTCTTTTTCCTTTCAAATTCCTAGTTAAACAAGGAGGTTATTAGGTTCCATAAATCGAAAATGGACCTAAGCATCTAAAGGAGATCTGTTCTCAAGCCTTAGTCAATAAGAAGCCCATCGCTCTGCCAGTAGCCTAGATTAAAGCTTCCCTGCTAAACCCTAAAATCATAAGTGATCCCTCTTCTTGAGATCACTCAAAATCTTCCTCTAGTCACACAATGGACTTAACTTCTTACAAGCACAAGACTCCTTATGAGGATTCTTCTAAAAATAAAGGTGGTAATTCCTCAGACATGTCTACCCCCTCTATAAAGAAAATAAAGTTGGGTGCCTGGTCGAAGCTTCTCCCAATTGACGGCTCTGAAGTAAGGAATCTCAAATTTGATACCATAGACAACTTATTGTACAAGGATGTGGACTATGGCACTTTTCTCTTGAGTCAACTATTTTTCCCTGCTAATCAAGACTAGTATGATGCCTTCATAAAGGATCACAACCCCATCCATCTTTCAAAATCTTTAATTGCTCAAATTGTTCATTTAGTTGTATCTATCCTTTCGATCATTCCAGTTTTGGCTTGGATGAAAAGAAAGTTCCTCGAGAACAATATGAATGTTATGGAAAGTCTAAAGAATGATGTCAAGGTAAAGTCCAAAGAGCTGGCTAACAGCAACAAGAGCATTCACGACCTTATCAACCATATTGCTAAACTGGTAAGGGAATGGGATGTTTTATCTTTGAAAAATGAAGAACTTGGTAGGCAACTCTCCTTGAAAGATCAAGAGTTGGAAGCCAAGTGATAGGGGAGAGGAGAAGAAATTCTGTGATGACATCTAGAAGGCAAAAAAACTTTAGTTATCCTATGTTTCAAAGTGGATTTGACCAAGCTGTTCACCAAATTAAGCACTTCAATCCTGGCCCAACTATTGACTCCTAGAAAATTGATAGGGATAGATCTTTAAAGGAAATATTGAAGGATCTTAAACATGCCAAATCTTTTGTATTTCTTCAATCATTTTTCCCTTTTTTTTAATGTAATATGTTTTTGGTCGCTTGATCATTATCAATGAAACATTCTATTTGTATCCATTTTTCTTATAATTTAGCTTTCAACAAGATTTTTATTGTTGTGTCATTTTCCTCTTTATTTTTTATTTTTACATGTCTTTGCCAGTAGACCTATCAAAACGAGCGAACAGATTTTACCAGGTTAACCCAACGGGTAAAAATTGTACATCGGACCAGTCCCAGGTCGGGCTACTTTTTTACCAGGTCGGGTTACTATAGTACCAATACCAATCCCAGTCCCAGGTCGACATTTACCAGGCAATCCCAAGCGGATTTTATAACCCGTTATGTTTTAAATATTAATTTCATATTATTAATTCATTGAAATCAATTATTATTATTATCATTATTTCAAATATAATTTATTAGTTAAAATAGAAGAAGAAACGTTGTAATAGCATTAAA
>JANHAO010021027.1:0-12644 GCA_026873985.1 Saraca asoca | reverse complement strand
AAACGCGTCGTTTTCACTTAAGTGTACTCCTACGGATTTTCCAACGGAAAAATATCCGTTGGAATATTCCAACGGATCATCTTACAGAAATATATTTCTATTGAAAAATTTTCCACGGAATCTATGTCCGTTAGAATATTTGTTGGAGTAATGCAACAGACCACTTATTCCGTAGAAAACTCTGTTAGAGTATTCCAACGGATTTAATCCATTGGAATTTTCATTGGAATATTCCAACGGATTTTACTCCGTTGGAATATTTCGTTGAAAAATCATGTTTTTCTTGTAGTGTAGGCTCGACCCAAGTTGAATGGACTCAATTTAACGACGGAAAAATAAATAAGAAAACTAAATGGCTTGACTTAACATAGGCTCAACCTAACTTGATTGGGTTTAGTTTAACAACAGAAAAGTAAATAAGCAAAAATAAAATGACTAAACTTGACACAAATTTAAGCCAGCTCGATTGGGTTCGATTTAATGACTAAAAAGTAAATAATAAAAAATAAATGACCTAATTTAACAAAGGTTTAACCTAGCTTGATTGGGTTCAATTTAACACTAGAAAAGTAAATAAACAAAAATAAATTACTTGGCTTGACATAAGCTTGACTCAACTTGATTAGGTTTGATTTAATAGTAGAAAAGTAAATAGTAAAAATAAATAATTTGACTTGACACATGCTTAATCCAACTTGATTAGGCTTAATTTAACGACTAGAAAAATAAATAAGCAAAAATAAATGATCTAACTTAACACAGACACAACCCAACTTGATTATATTTAATTTAATGATAGAAAAATAAATAAACAAAAATAAATAACTTGACTTGATATAGGTTTGATCCAACTTGATTGAGTTCAATTTTACAACAAAAAAGAAAATAAGTAAAAATAAATAAATTAGCTTAATAGAGGCTTAACTTAACAATATTTTCTAAGTCAGATTTGCCCTAGTTTCAATTTTTTTATTTTTTTGTCAAAATTTATCTCAATTTAAATTTAAATAAAATAAATCTTAAAGATGGCTTTAAAAATCCTATAACATGGCCTTACTACTTCTTTTTATTAAGCTTCTAGCACTTAGCTTTAGAAGATTGTATAACAATATTCAATTACGAAGAGTGGATCAAAGGGTAATAGTGTGGTTCGATATGATATAAAATGTGGCTTATGAAAGAAAGGATTCGAGGCCTTAAGATTTGATGTTGGGTTTTAATGAGAATCTTATTTAAAATGCCATTGTTCTTTTTATTTTTGATTTGATCTCACTTATATTTTGCAGAGTCCTTGTTTTGGATTTGAGTTAATCTATCCCTAGACACATACCTTTGTCTTTTATTCAACCATTTATAAAGCCTTTTTTTTTTTTAGCATTTGACTTTTCTATTTTTTATTTCTTTTTCTTATAGCCATGTTTTTCTTATAAATATTAGTTGTTGTATATCTTATTCTCTTTTCATTGACAAAAAAGTTTAATAGATTCTTATTTTTTCCTAGGTTTAAGAAAATTTTGGTTAAGATAGAAAATTTAGACTCAAATGAGATAACAAGTGATAAAGGTATTTGGATAATAAGAAAAAAAATCTATTTATTGGTACCTGAATACTTAGCATAGAATCTTTTGAAGCACTATGCTCATTTTGGTTATTATGATTTCCTCCAGATTTTATAACAAAAATACTCCTTTAAGCTCAAAAGGAATAACTAGTGATAATTCTCCTTAATTTTAAATAAAGACAAGGAATGCCACTTATCATTTGACTCAGACTTGATTAAAAGCAACATTTTGACATTGATTTTGATGGGGTCTTAAAATTGTAGTTATCCTCAAAACTTCTCATTATCCTTAATTATTCTAAATTCTTAAAAGAGGTATCCAAGTTAATTAAAAATCAATTTTAACCGTATTAATCGAAAGATGGAAAAGGTATATAATAAAAATTAAAACTAAAATAATTAATGTGAGATGTAAAAAAGAAAATAATATTTTATTGAAAATATGATGAAATTCAAACATTATATAATTGTGACTTGAAAATTGATAAAATAATGTTGCTATACGCAAAAAAAAAATTGACTTGAAAAGATAGACATAAAAAGTAACATTGTTTAAAAGAAGTACATTTGCAAATAACATAAACTGATTTATGATAGGTTCTTGAATAAAAATTGTTTAGGACCAATTTGATTATATTGACTTCTTTGGATGAGTAATTTTTCAAAAATTTGCAAAAAGAAAGTAAAAGTGAAAAGGATTATTGAAAAAATCTTTTTTTTTTAGAAATATGTTTTATTTTGAAATCAAAGTAATGAATATCACACTGTGAAACCATAAACTTTATTTTTTTTTCTTTTTTTCTCCTTTCCAACTATTTTTTTACAATAAACTATTTTTTGAAATTTTTATTCTCACTAACAAAATCTAATATCTGAAAAAAAATAAAAATTTGATTAGTTGCAAGTATCATATTCTTCCTTAAATCTTTGAAAATTTTTCATTTTATACTAAAGTCTTTGAATAGTTTGAGCATATAAATTTACTAATTGATGACTTGAGACAAAACACAATATAATATTTGATTTTTTATTCTTTTTTGTTAAAATGCACCTAAATGACCAGCCTAAAAAAATTTAACTTGATTAAAAAATGATATGAATGAAAATCATGATACATGCAAATGATATGTTATAAAAACCCAAGTAATTGAAATGATGCATTGAAATAGTATGTCATTATGAGAGTTATTTTAATGATATGTTATAAAAAAATGATGTGAATAAAAATTATAATGTATTTAAATGATATGCTATGAAAAATTTTAGTAATTGAAATGATGCATTGAAATAGTATGTTGTTATGATGGTTATGCTAATAATATGCTATAAAAAATGTTGTGAATAAAAACTAAAATGTATTTAAATGAATGCTTTGAAAATTAAAATGATATCTTGAAATTGCACATGATTATCACATTATGTGAATGAAAATTATGATATATGTAAATGATATGTTATGCAAACCCGAGTTGAGCATGTGATTGCAAAGATGGAACATATGTATGAATGTATGTCATGATAGAGGAAAAAATTAAAGTGAAGATGATATATGAAAATTATAATGCATTCCTGGTATGAAGACAAGTATGTTAAAATGACAAGACAATGATATATGCTCTCAGTGTCCTATTATTAGGTGAATTCTAAGTTTTTGGGATAAGCTGTCCTAGAGGATTCTAATCTAAAATGGTAAGTTTTTTATTACTTACCTATCATTATGTGGTTTACAAGGTGATTCTATTTTCTATGGTAGAACAAACTACCCCTCCACTAAATGTATAGGAATCCCACTCCAAAATCATGAATGAAAGGAAGAATAAATATGTGTGAAGTAAAGTGCAAGTGCATTATGTGTGGGGAAATATATCAATTTTTCATAAATATATCCAAATAAACCCACAATAAATATGTAAAGAATAATTAAAACCAAAATATATAAAACTAAAAACTAAATAAAACATGTGAGAGATATTTACATACAATATATTATAATTTGAGGTATTAATAGGACATATCGAACCATAATATTTACATAATTATTATTTTTTCCTTGACTCTAACCATTTCCAGGAATTGCCATCTTATTGCAACATGCTGAGAGAACACCCCAACGTGAATAATGATTATTTTAATAAATAAAAGATGAGTTATCATTAATTTTTTTAAAGTAAAAAATTAGAAAAAAATTTAGATAAAATAGATATTTTTACTAGAGAAGATGGTTCAAGAATTGAATTGTGTATGGAGAAAGTATCATGCACTCCACAACATTTATTAAATAAAATGATTACCAAGAAAATAATTATACAATAAATTATGGCAAAAAATATTTTATTAATTCTTAAAATATACAATATCAATGTTTAAAAGAAAAAAGAAAATAAAATTATTTTTAAATTTTCAGTAATATTGACTTGCTACTTTATCTGCAATAGAGAGAAAAGTGGATTCATTAAAAGGCCGAAGTCATTATTGTAGGATTTAAGAAAAAGATTTTCTTTTATAAAAATATTTACGAAAACAGGTTTAACTTATAAAAGTGGGACCTATATACCTTCAAAAAAAGGAATAAAGTAGTCGTAGTTGATGGAACTATTATTATTATTATTATTATTTAAAATAATATTGTATAAAAATGAAAAATAATTTTTAAAATAGAGTAAAAATAAATAATTGTAAACAAATATTTGTGTAAATAAATAATATTGAAATAAATGCATATCAAAATCAAATGTTTTTATTTTAAATATTTTTTTATTTTTGTATTTTTTATTATGCATAAAACTTGATACCTTGGAACTTGAAGTAAGTAAAGAACAAAAATAAATAAATAAAATCATATATATTCTTTATTTTCTATTTTTTATAAAATGAGGGATAAAAATATAAAAATTTAAAATGAATAAAAAAAATCTTCAAGATTCTTTCAAATTCCCAAAAGTAAGATTAATATAAATTTACCAAAAAAAAAAAAATACTTGCAATCCTAATGTTTCATATAATTTTTTCGTAAAAAAGTCGGAAACTTTTGTCTTTTAGGAGTGCTATTCATGAGTTTAGAGAGAATAAAAATGGCTATCACACATGATGATTGGATAGTTTATCATCTCATTTTCGATTTAAGCATCTTTAAGACTTTTCCGTTGTATAGAATATTTTAAAACATGATTTAAATATTAAACAAAAAAATACAAAGATAATAAACAAAACAAAAAATAATATTAAATTTCTAAATAAATAAAAAGTCCTCTAGTAGATTCCAAAACATGAGCATAAGGGATTAGTGTAAATTTACAAAAAGCAAATATATATATATATATATATATATATATATATAAGATAAGAAGAATAATAATTATGATTTTATGCAATATGGTATGCATGGATTTTAAAGTCATAACAGTATTATTGCACAATGAACTGCAATCTATAAATGTTTTTATAACAGCTCAAATAGATGTCCATAATTATGTCTACAATTTTATTAGTAATAATTAGAAATGCTAGTATTATAGCGTTAGAAGGGTATAAAGCTAAACAATTATTAGTGCCATCATATAAATTATGCAATATATGAAATAAACTCTCAATAAGTCTATTATGATAAAAATAATAAAAATATAAATTTCTCTCATCAATAGATAAATAAGTAAGAACAAGCATTAAGACTATTATGATAAATAATAAACCTTCAGACATCAATAGATAAACCAGTAAAAATTTTCTCTCCCTCTCTCTTTCTTATAATTTTTTTTTCTATTTTTTACTCTATGAACTCGCTGTATCTCTTTTTCTATTTTTTTTTCTATCCCTTAGATGATTTTTCTATATCTTTTAACTCTGATCTTTTTCCTACTTAGAATTGGAAATGGATGAATCCTCTTGTTAATAATAATCATTTTCAACCTTATTGTATCATTTCTAAAAGATAAAACTTACTAATAAATAGAAAAAATAAAAATAAAAATTATACTCCACTTCTTTGTTTTTAACAAATAATAATTTTTATATATTTTTAAATATATTTAAATCCAATCTAACAGTACAAAATATTAAGGATAATTGGCAGACAAAAAATATAAGATAAATCTTAATGAAAATTTTCTCTATATTTCTTTATGATTAAAAATTTAGATAAAATTCTTTCATTTATCGATAAAAGTGAAATAATGAAGATAAATAATAAATAATATGAGATAATTAAAATTTAAAAAAATATAAAAACAATTTTAACATACTAATCTTATTTGAAGATAAATTTAATAATAAATATGAAATGAAATCAAAATTTTTATTTTTAATATTTTTTGAATATACGAAGTGGAAATAAACGACAACTGACAAAATAAAAACAAGACTACTATCAATTTAAATAATTTTTTTTAAAAAATGTTAAAATTGAAAAATGTATATTTTTATAATTTTTTTTAATTATTATTTTTAAAATTTTAAATTAACCTGATTAAAATGTGGTGATCACAGCCATGGGACATTAAGTGTTAAAAATTCGTATGGCTATATGTGTGTGTTTGACATATAAAAAAATTAATTTTTAATTTATTGGCTTGATTAAATAGTTCTTTTTCATATTTTAGAGGTATTTTATATATTAATTTTTTGAAAAAAAAAATCTTTTTTGAAAAGTTATTCCAAATGACGTATAACTTATTATAATAGAATTTCAATTTTTTTTCTTAATTTTCTATTTTTTAGTTAATTAACAATTCATATCCCAATTAATTAAAACCTCTCATTTTCAATGCTTTTTTTTTAATATTATATTATTTTTAATACTTTCTTTTCACAAAGCCAAAGAAGAAAAAAAATCCCATATATTATTATAAGCTCATTAATTCACATAAATAAATAAAAAAAAGTAAGATCATAAATAAAATATTAAAAATATAACATAAAATTTCATAAATAAATTAAATATCCACCCTCAAAATAAGAGATTTATTATGCAAGACATAAAAAATTTAATAAATAAAATTATTATCAAATTAATAAAAACTAGCTAATGAATCAATTCATTTCAATACCAACATCTCATATGATATCAAATTCAAAGTCATAAAACACTAAAACAATGCAATGCTAGTATTGCAAAGTGAGAATATAATACCATTTTCAACTAGTAATGGTCTTATAGTACATATTTACTATTCTTATATCTTCTTCCATTTTCACTTCTACATCATACAAAGAAAATGAATCTTACTATGAATCCCACACATCTATTAGAGGGTATAGTATTTTCACATTCATTTTTTTATGTGAATTTAGATTTATTTTTTATAGAGTAAACACAACAATTAACTTTTTATTTATATGAGTGTTGACTATCACGTCTTCAAATCTTAAAGACAATATTAGTAGTTTCTTATTTTTTATTTTTATTATAATTATTCGTCTTTTCATTCACTTTTAACGTTAAATGGATGAAAAATATTGAAATAAATTGTTAAACTCTACCTTGACAACATCAAAGACAAGTTGGTTGATAAAATTAGAAGATGATGTTGTTTTAAAATCACAAACTAAAATCTCTAAATGACACCATAAACAAATTAATTCAACAAAAATCTCTACATCTCTATCAAAATTATAATAGGACAATCATAACTATTTTTCACTTTCATTTCCAATTATAAAGAAAGTCTAATGATATCAATATCCATTAATAACTTCAAATAGAGATCCATGTAACTAGCAATCCTTTTCAATCTATTAAAACCTAAAGAAAGGCATATGGCATCTTGATGAAAAGAAAGAATGCAGCCCAAAAGCCAGCATGCATTTGTTGACATTCATTTTAGTATTTTTCATCTATTTTAATGTTGTAAGTAATTATAATTAAAAAAAATAAAAAATTATTAATGTTAGTTATGAAATTTAGGTAACATGATAACCAATACTCTATAAATAAAGTACTAACTGTTGTACTTACTCATTTTTATAATATAGTATGCATACTCATATTTTCTCTCCAATGAAAGGAAGACCGAGAAAAAAAGTTTTTAATTAATAATATTCAAATATCTTGACAAAAAAAAAAGATCGATAAAAGAAGTAGTTTTAGACTTTATTCATAATTGTTCAATCGAGATGAGAGTGTAAAATAAAACGAAATGGAAAACACTCTTAATTAAAAATTATATTTTACTAATTTATTTTTTTATTAAAATTTAATAATGTGTAAAATATTCAAACATTTATTGAAAATAATAGAGATAAAATTAAAAAATAATAAAATGTATTATTGATAATCAAAAGCGACAAATAAAAAATTCTCTAAAATTATAGATAGAAAGGAATAAAGGTACACTCAAATATACTACATAAAATAATTTAAAACAATATTTTAAATCCAAAATCATTTGATTTTAAATTGTTAATAAATAATCATCAAAAACTAACTATAAACCAGTAGGTATATTTTAATGATAAAAAGTTTGAATGGTATATTAAAGGTGTTAAGTTCAAACCATTTTAAATGAGTGTAAAAAAAAATTAATTTACTTTTACATATATTTATCAATTTCACTTTTTTCCACCATTGTATTTATAGCTAACTAGTTTCCATCATTCTAAGTTGACAAATTCATAGAAATTTGTTTCCAGTCGGATTTCCACTACACATTATAGATGTCGCTGAAGATAAAAAATGAATATGATCGTGCTTAGATGCCCGATGGCATGTATATCGTGTGAAGAAGCAAGCTTTCCAGGAAAGGGACGTAAAAAGCATTAACTTTTTCATATTTCCAAAACCAGTTCAAACATAGTAATTATTGACACTCTTGAAATATAGATTTCATACGTGTCTATAATTCAAGAAAATGAAAAATAAAGAAAATAAAGAAATATTTTTTTAAATATTTATATTGAATAAAAAAATAATATCTTTTCAAAAAATTATAGTAATTGTTGATTTACATGGCTAGTTTATCTCTTTTTTGGTTTAAAAAAAAAAAGAAAAAACTTGAAGAAGAATGTAGAATTTCCCCGAACCTGAGTCGAGTGGCTTTTTGGACATCTTGAGGTCGATGTCCACTGAATTGTACTATACTATTATTGAAATTGGTGATCACTGAGTTACATTGGACCAATGACATGAAACAATAGCACATGGAAGGGATAAGGAATTCATGTGATGTCGGGATCACATTTTGTTATGTAATGGATGATGTCGGGATCACATTTTGTTATGTAATGGATAATGTGCACGTGAGCAAATACTTTTCAAGTTCAATGACAAGATTTATCTTGAACTAAATTACAACAGTTTTCTTTGAAATATAATGTAATTATATTTATATTTATATTTTTTAAAATAAATATTTATCTCTCTTATTTTCATGAAATAAAAATAAATATATTTTAAAAATGAAAATGAGTTTTAAAAATAGAAAATATAGGAGTATAATCACATTAAATTTAAGAGGGAGAAGTTTAATTTATTCATTTTAATAAAATCTCCCTTTAAATCAACTCAATATTGAAAGAAGTACCTCCAATCCAATTTTTCCTGTTGGAATCAATTTTTTCACTTGGTACATTATCGGAAAGGAGATTACAATTTAAAATTTTTCATAAATTATTTAAAGTAATCATCACAAAATCACTGTAATATATTTTAAAAATGGTCGCATTAAAAGTAAATTTTTAGGTTCTTCATGAAAACCAGTAATCCAGCTGCCACTATATCATGCCCCACACACCAGCAAGCCCCAGATTCCCTGCCACTGAGCCAGAGGCCCCAGTGCAAAGGGTATATGTACCAAACCCTCTTTAAAGGGAATCCATTTGACATAGTGGATTAAGGTTATTTTAACACCACCTGGGAGACTCGGCTAATAGAGTTAAATGTTAGCTTTATACTCTATGCATAAAAATGATTTCCATCATGAATTATGTTTTGAGAAGTAGGAACTTATGATTTGGTGATAGAAAGAAAGAAAATCTTGGACTTAGATTGTCACAAATAATAATGTGAATCTATATATTATATTTTATATATGTAAAATTAAATGTTTTCCATCGAAAAATTAGGTGTGAAAATTTTTTCTCACAAAGTAGTTGTATCCATTCTTCTCAATGTTTACATAAATTGATGTTTCAACCACCTTTAAACACATATGACTATCACCTACTTCATAAAGGTAGGAGTTTCAATATGCAGATTATAAGAATTCAGTGGTCCAGATGCCAAACCAGTCCATCCTATTTTATCTCAATCAGTATTTTTTTATTATAATTATATCTCCAGTATTTTGAAACTCTCATTTTGAATTTATTGTTTAAATTTTAAAAACATAATAAGTATGAATATTATGTTATTTCCTTTAAATTTAAGATTTTTTTTTTATAAAACTTCTGGAATTTTGTTGAATAATATATTTTAAATTGTTTGAGTTTAAGCATATAATCTCAAGATTTTTGAATTATCACTAGCTAGGTGATCGAACTCAGTTGTATTCCTAAAAATTGTGGAAGTGATATAATGTTATAATATAACTTTTTTATGTCTATAAGTAACAGATTGCATTTGCCATAAAAAATTGCATCTCCGTGGAGTTGTGGTTACAAAATTATAATTACCTGATACAACGCAATTTCAAGACACCGCACTTATCATGAGAATGTGCTTATGGTTTGGTGCAACTGCCATGACTGCACTTATAGCATCTGAAGTGTTTTATGATGTTTTTATTTTATTATTTTTTAAAAATTATTTTTTTTAAATTAAAAAATAAAAAATTTATTTAGATATAAATTTTAAAAATAAGTATTTTTTTTATTTTTAAAGATAAAAAAAATATATTTAATATTATTTACAATTTTATTATTAATAAAAATAAATATTCTTCTTATTTAAAAAAAATATGAAAACAGTTATATACAAAAATAAGAAAACATATCATTTTACTGTTTTTTAAAAATTATTTTTTAAAAAATAATTTTTAAAAATAAATTATCAAATAATTTTTTTTATTTTTATAGAAAAAAAAATTATTTTTAAAAACAAGAAAATTGCTTCCCAAATAATTACATAATTTTGTTGCGGTTAAAAAAATTGAAAGTCGTAGGTTATCCACAGTTTGATTTCTGACATGTTCTATTAATGGGATTTAGAATTATGCAAGGTAAACGTCAAACTCAATGTTACCGTTATGTGATTAAAATCAATTCTTGAACTTTCACCTTAATTTTTTTTAAAATATAATATTAGGGGTTAGCTCTATTCTTGTTACTCTCAGTTCGAAATTCCGTTTGAGAATTTAATTTATGGGCCTACATTAAGTCAATTTTTTAAGTTTAAAATTTCACTTTTTTTATCGGTCTAAACTTCTAGAAATTTGCTTCTTCATTAGGATTGTAAATATCTTAAACTATTTATTAATTATTCAAATTTGATTTGCAGAAATTAATCTCCATTCGATTTATTTAATAAAAAATGATATTTCGGAATAAATTATTCCTGTGGGTAGAGCGTGTCCCCGTATTGTCACGTGACAGCTAGACTGCTCAGATTTGTGTTTCCCACGTGACAACAATCAATGAAGTTTCTCAAGTTAGGCAGCTGTTTGATGTCGGCAAAAGCTCCTTCCTCGATATTTTCATTAGGAGAAATGCTTATTACGGTTTCATCTTTTAATAAATAATATGATTGTGAATATCACAATTAAAAAAATGAGTGAATATAAAGTCTTGTTAAGAATTGCATATAACAAAACTGTTTTACATATTTTTATACGTTTTAACAAAAAAAATAATTAAAATTTTGATATTTATAGTTTATTGAATTTATAATTTAATTTATAAAATTTTATTTTATATAATTACGTCTTAAAATTTAAAATAATTATAATTAAATCTCATAATTAACTTATATTGAATTTAAATAATAAAATTTAATTAAAATTTAATTAAAAAATTTTTCTTTAATTTCTTTGACATTCTCTATCAATGATTTTAAGAAAAAAAACTCAATCTTTTTAATTCTTATCAACATGTAAAATCTTTTTTTTTTAGAGATAATAATTAGGTAATTTTTTATGTGGCAAATAATGATTAATAAATAAATTTTGATAAGATAAACATAACATACAAATCAATAAAAATAAAATATCAATATATACTTTAATCAACATATAAAATTTTATTAATTGAATTTAGTATTAATCAATGAGAAAGATTTCATTATAAATTATTATAAATTTTAGAATGTAATTATACAAAATAAAATTATAAGGACTAAAAATTTTATTAATAAAAAAAAGTTAATAGAAGATTTAATTCTCATAGTTTCACTAAATTTAAAATTTAATTTTTAAAATTTTATCTTATAAAATTACATATTAAAATTTAAAATAATTTATAATTAAATCTCACTATTAATTTGTATTAAATCCATGTAATAAAGATTAACTCAGAATCCAGTTGAAATTTTTTTCTTTACTTCCTTTGCTATTTTTCATTAATAATTTCAAGAAACAAAAACTCAATATTTTTAATCTTTATTAACAAGTAGATTTTTTTTCTTCTTCTATAAAAAAAAATAATTTTTGATATGATAACTAATAGTTAATAAATGAATTTCGATAAAATAAATATAATATACAAGTTAATAAAAATAAAATATCAAAATATGATTTAATAAACACCCAAAATTTTATTAATATGTAGATTTTTTTTCTTCTTCTATAGAAAAAAATAATTTTTTATATGATAACTAATAGTTAATAAATGAATTTTAATAAAATAAACATAGTATACAAGTTAATAAAAATAAAATAACAAAATATGATTTAATAAACATCTAAAATTTTATTAGTTAGATTTGATAATAGATGATGAGGAGGATTTAATTACAAATGATTTTAAATGTTATGATATAATTACATAAAATAATTTTGATAATAAATTATTATTTTTATACTCTGCAGCCATTTGCCACATGTTGGCATGCATGGTGCGATGGCATGCATTGGTGTATCACTACAAGAAAAATGCGGAATTCCAACGGAAAATTCCAACGGATATAATCCGTTGGAATATTCCAACGGAATTTCCAACG
>JANHAO010021026.1:0-12665 GCA_026873985.1 Saraca asoca | reverse complement strand
CAATAGAAAACTTATCAATAACATTAAAGAATCATAATTGGGTTATTCCCAATCCTAGAATAAAGATTTACTCAGACATAGTAAAGAGAAAAGCAAGATTCATTAATATAAAGGAAAGCATGACATTTAAAACAAAGAAATAAAGAAAGAAGAAAAGATGAATAGAAAGAAGAAATTATAATGAAAAAAAGACTAGAATCCTTGAAAGAACATAAAAGAAGATGAAAGAATTCTAAACTAAACTTAGAAAACTCCTAGAAAAGCAAGAAAACTTGAGCTCTAGTAAGCCTAATTAGAAGAAACTAATGTATGCTAATTGTGTCTTCAGGTTACTTGGAGGATGTCTTTATATAGCAATTTTTGGACCTGGAACACGACTGTGTTCCAGGACACGGGCAGCCTGTGTTTTGGGCTAGAAGGCTTCTAGAAGGCCGCTGACTTTGCACCGAACATGGCCGTGCTTTAGAACACGGCCTAGCCGTGCCGTGTTCGGTGCTGGCTTCATACTTTCTTTCAGCTTCTTTGCATAATTGACTTGGTCTTTTCACATCTTCTTCCTCAACTTCTTAATCCATGTGTGCTTCCAAACTTCAACTTTTCACCTTCCTTTTTAAACCTCTTTTGCTAACCTGAAAGACAAATGCTAACTACAGCAGTACCAAGAACAAACTAACTAAACTAAGACAAAAGTAAAGTAAAAACCACAAATTAATAACCAATTAAGAGGTGATATTTAACATAATTATAAGCATTTTACTCATTTATCAGGGTCCTAGTAAAAGATGTAAAATGTGGAAAAACATGGATCTTGCCCTTATTCCTTTAGGGGAATGTACATACACTTTTGTCTAATATGAATTCTTCTTTTCTATTTAACAAGTTAGTGATTTATTGTTTTTTATTAAGAGATACAATAGACAAATGATCAATGAATGTGGAAATGGTAGAAATAATAATTTGTGTAGCAAGATTTTAGATATAGGAGCAAAAAAGGAGATTAAAGACAAATTTTTAAAGTGGTTCAATGTGAACTAAAATTGTAATTCAAGTCTACTCCACTGAATCTTTCTCAACCAAAAGACCTTTTTATTAAGAAACAATTAGGATTAAAAAGGGCTCCTGATACGCTAGTTCAAAAACAAAAACATAAGAAATTACACAGGCTTCTTGCTAACCTAAGAACAAACACAAGACTTAGAATAGGCTTTTGCTAACCTAGACAAGATTTCTAAATCCCTAGAAATCTCAAATAAAAAAAATAAAGATGAGAAAGGTTAAGGAATACAATACCATAGGTTTGAGATGAAATCTCAGACAACTAGGATGAAATTAATAGAGTTTTGATCCACAATCTCTTGATTAGATCTCAGGAATTCGATAAGGTAGAGAGAAATCTTATTTCACACTTTTCTCAGAGATTTTCACGCTTGAAGGATGAAGAAAATTGTGAAAACTTACTAAAAACTAAAAGCAGTTGGGCTTTTATAACTGTTGTAATTGACTGTAACAAAATAACTAACTTTCAGTTAGTGAATCGATTCAGAGTGGTTACAACTAATGAATTGTTTTAGTAATCAAATCTCAGTCTGTTATGATCAGATCTTGAATCGATTATTGAATTGATTTAGGTAAAATTCTCAACCTTTGGTTAAAAGTATTTTTCAAAACTTTATGTCATGGGTCGATTAATGAATCGATTCTAATATGAGTTTTTACACATTCTTCAATCAATCAATGTGTGAATCGATTCATAAGGTAAAAAATAGTTTTATAAAATTTGTACTTGTGAAAGATCATTTAAAAACTTTGTTTCCTTCAAGTGGTTTGAATCTACCTCATTTTAAAAAAAAATTGAATCAAATCTCATTTGAATTCATTTGCAAAAGATCTTCTATAAACATAAATCCTAAAACTATTCCCAAATCTCTTAAATCATTTCCTTTAAACCTGTAAAGCAAATCAAAAATACTAAAACATATTGTCAGATAAAATTATTTTTCAACATTAAAACCAAGGAAAATATGTAGTTAGAATAACCTAGGCTAACATCTTTGAGACTTGCACACTTTTCTTTGAACCTATTGGTTTCATGGCATGCCCTTTGAAGTTCTTCATGATATTTAAAAGCTTTCTCTTTTTTATGTTTATGCAATTCTTGTGCAATTTTCTCAGCCTAAGTAGCTTTACCAACCCACACATTTTTCTCAAATGACAACATTTTGTTTCAGTGACCAACATAGTCTAATTCTTACATAACTGACAAAATGTCAAATCATATCTTGAATCTATTTTGGCTTTGAAAACAATCAATTCATCAAACACGTGCATTAGTGGTTTGGGACCATGCACTTTGGGAGCCATAAAGCCCTTTTCTCTGCTACATTGCTATAACATGCAACTAGGGGTGGTCATATTATTGCATAAGTTGACTTTCACATGTCGTACGGACTTCCATGTCTCAATTACTTTTTTAACCTTTTAGGTTGCATCTTTATCTTAATAAGAAAGCTCTACTTCTAATAATCCATAAGTTATTGGGATTAACTATATGGACCCTAATTGTCTTTTGAACAATAGCAACCACATAACTATTGGGAAAAAATAGATCTAAGACATCAAGTATGCCAATTAAAAGCATAACATATGTGCATTAAAATTTTAAAATTTTTCCCAAACTAGGATCATGTTGTTTACAAATTCATAAACCAAAGAATAATTTAAAGTAACAGTTTAACTTATACATTTTCAAGAGTTGTTCTCAAAATCCATAGTGTTCAAATTTGAATTTGATTTCTATGCAATTCCACGAACTTTTAAACAAGCCACATGATCAAGTCTTTCGGTAAATTATGAACACAATTTATACATTTTTATATCCCTTCTATACTTAGTCTTTCTCTATGTTTACGTGCTTAATTGGATACTTGTAACTAGTTTTGTGGTTTTCTCTGTTTTTGTGCTTAATTGAATTAATTTGGTAATTTGACCTTGTTTTAGACTATTTCAGGTTTTTGAGTGTATCTTGAGTTATAGACTTTAATATTGGGTGATTCTTATGTCTTTGGAAAGTTAAAAGAATGTCATGAAGAGTCCTAAGAACATTCTAGCCATTTTGGAGGTCAAATAAAGCCCAAAAGTTAGAGCAAAATGTTGTGTTGGGACCTAGAACCAATTTCATTATTTTCATTATAAATGGATTCCAGCCAACATTTTGGAGCAAACTCAAGCCAATAGGATGGCTGAGATCCATCCCAACAACTTTCATGAAGGACTTGGGGTTAAACTACACCATTTTCACCAAGTTATAAAGTCCTGGACTTAAATGTTGAATTCAATTATGGGTTAGACTATTTTGTAAAGCTATCTCAATTTTTAGCCTATAACTTGAGCTAGGAATCGAGTTTTTATGCAATGTCAAGGTTATTAGACTCTTGAGAGATAACGTTACATTAAATATAAAGGGACCCACATTAAATTAAACAGTCATCCAACCTAAATAAAGGCAGTGCAGTGAACCTATAAATACTTAGTTGAGCCATAATTGTAATAACTTTAGATTCATTTTTGTATTGTCTCTAATTTGGAGAAGGAGAGAAGCTTTGCTAGGAAAAGAATCCAGCCCTAATTAGGTTTCTTCTTTCCTTTTATTTTTGCCTTTTATTTTTATGATAATGTGCAGTTAAACTTTTACTTCAATCAAAGGGAAATTCTACATCAATTCTCTTGTTGACTGTAAGGCTCGCTTCTATTTCTAACTTGTTCACAATTTGATTCCCTTCTATTTTAATGCTTATAATTGCTTTGGATGTTTATTTAATAGGGCCTATTAATTAATTGTTCAATTTGATTTACTATTAATTCAATTTCTATAAGCAATTTTTTGTTTATGGTTGTTTAGTTGTAAGTAGCAATAAGGTTTTGATTTAATGCTAGGGTAAATCAATTTTCATAGAAAATTGGGGTAATTAATTGGTTTGTCACTAGGGTAAATTGGTTAATTAATCTTGGGGTTTTTAGACCATAATGTAATTGGTAAATTAGTTAAGGTGTTGAGCTTCAACTGATTTAGCAATAAGGGTTAATGGGATACTAGGCTTGGTTGACTAATTTAGGGAGAAATTAACAAGTATTAATTAAGTATTGGCCTTAATTAATTTCTTGGCTAAGCAATGAAAAAGGGAATGAAATAACTGTGTCAATGATCAGTCACTAAATTGATTGCAAGAGTCCCTTGAATTGAAGCTTTTTTCATTATATTTTCCTTTTCCTTTTGATTTTGTTTGCCTGTATATAACTTGTTTGTTTAAATCCCTATTTCTAATTAGATATCCAACCTCCTCCATTTCACACTATAAACACACTAAAATAAACAACTAGTCTCTATAAATTCGACCTAGACCTACCGTAGTTGTAACTTTAGGTAGTTTAGCTTTATCTTTATCAATCTCGACAAGTGTCAACAATCAATCTATGGGCTAATTGGTTGTCATCACAACCAATCAAGGTGGCTAGAAACCACCATGTGTGGGGGCCTAAAAACCAACCAGCACACAAACATGGCTAGCAAGTTCGGTCAACCACCATGCTTGACTAGCTAGCTGGTTAACATGTTATTCTTCTAGCCATCTAGTTGGTTCCTCTTTTATGTATTTTTCATTCAAAATTACAAATCCAATCCATATTGGTCTAGAAAAAATTTTCAACAAAAAAATTCTACACTTTGAATGAAAAACTTTGATCATATGGAACTAAATCACAACAAGCATATAATCTCAATTATCACCATAACAATCAAATATTTAATCATGAATTAATAGAAAATAACATGGGTTTTGATACCAATATTAGGAAAAAAAAGTAGATTTAAGGCATCAAGTATGCTGAACAAAAGTATCAAATATGTGTAGCGAAATTTTAAAATTTTTCTCAAACCTTAAGTCATGTTATTTATAAATTAATTCATAAAGCAAGAAATAATTTAAGGTAACAATTTAAATTATACCTTCTTGAGAGTTATTCTTAAATTCTTAGTCTTCAAATCTAAATTTAATCTCCAAGCAATTCCACGAACTTTCTAACAGGCCCCATGATCAAGTCTTTTTGATTGTCTTTAGGCAACTCATTAAGATTTAATCTCCATCACCAATGGTGATCCATACAAACTAATTTGATTCAAAACTCACAAAACCAATAAAGTAGGAAAATCAACCATTTAATTTAAGAGGTGATAGCTCTCCAAGGAATCAGAAATTCACTAGGGTAGGGCTGGTGTTTAAATGCAAAGAAAAGATAAGAAGTGAGATCGCACAAAGAGAGTTAGCACAAAGCACATGTGCTAGGGTTGTTTTTCATAAGTATGTGATGAACACAATTTATACATATTTTATATCCCTTCTATACATGGTTTTTTGTCATATTTATGTGCTTAATCAAATACTTCTAATTGGTTTTATGGTTTGCTCAGTTTATGTGCTTAATTGAATTAATTTGGTAATTTGACACTATTTAAGGTTTTTAGGTGTATCTTAAGTGTATCGTAAGTTCGGGACTTCAGTTTTGGGTGATTCTTATGTCTTTGAAAAGTTAAGATAAAGCTCTAAAAATGTTATAAAGAGTCTAAAGCCCAGCTCAACCTTTTTGGAGGTTAATTTAAACTTAGAAGCCCAAATAGAGTGTCATCCAATTTTGGTATTTTCATCATAATAGAAGTTACATTCCTCTTTATGGTGCAAATTCAAGCCCATAAGATAACTAAAATCCATCCCCACAACTTTCACGAAGGCCGTGAGGTCAAACTACGTCATTTTTATTGAGTTTCAAGGCTATGGATTTAAGAGTTAAATTTTATTATAGGTTTGACTGCTCTGGAAAACTATTTCAATTTTTTGCCAATAAATTAAGCTAGGAATCAAATTTTTATCAAGGATAGGGCCGTTGGGTTGCTAAGAGATAGGGCTATAACTTCTATGAAGAAACTCAGGTCCAATTGTGCTTCCATCAATGCTCTTGTTGATTGTGATACTTGCTTCTATTTTCAATTTATTCCCAATTTGATTCTCTTGATTCTCTATTTTAATACTAATAATTGCTATGGATGATTGATTAAGATGGCCATTTAATTAAATATTCAATATGATTTACTACAAGCTGAATTTCTATTAGCAGATTGTTTGTTTATGGCTATTTGGTTCAAGTAGCAATAGGGTTTTGATTTGCTATTAAGGTAAATTAATTTTCCTAGAGAGTTGGGGGTAATTAAAAGGTTTGCTACTGGGATAAATTTATTAATTACTCTAGGTGTTTTAAAATCTCAATGCTATTGGTAAATTGGTTAAAGTGTTGGGCTTAATTGATTTAGCAATAAGGGTTAATTGAATACTGGGCTTGGTTGGCCAATTTAGGGATAAATTAACCAGAATTAATTAGATGTTAGACTTAATTAGTTCCTTGGCTAAACAGTCAAAGAGGTAATGAAATGTTAGTGAGAATAATCAATTATTGAATTGATTGTAAGAGCTCCTTGGTTTGACACTTTCTCCTTTGATTTACATTTTTCTAATTTCCATTTGCTTATGTTATTACTATTTGTTTAATTCCTATTTCTACTTAGATAATATATAAACCCCCAATTTTCTACTATGAACACACTAAAACTAATCACTAGCCTCTTTAGTTTAACCTAGACTCACCACTATTATAAGCAAGGCAGTTTAGTATTATCTTTGTCGGTCTCGACAACAATCTAAATTTGGCATCATTATTAAGGGCTAGCTTGATTAATTCTTGTGTTTTTAGTATAACCTAGTTTTTGAATTTTTCATTATTTTTCTCATTTACTAATTGTATTCTCACTTTTGATTTTCCTAGTTTCCTCTTATTTTGTGAATTTCTTTTGTTGTTTTTCTTGTTTCGCATTCTCTAACACTATGAAATAGAAGTTATGGCTAAGAATTATAGAGATACACAGCAAACATTTGAGTTATTTTCTCTGATTCATCAATTGGCACAAATGCTAGTAGCCAATGGCTGTCCAACATTGCAATCTTATGAACTAATCCAGAAAGCTTATACAGGGGGAAGATTTTTAGCACAACATGATCCACATTATCTACAGAGGCAATATGATCCATATCCCCACTCATACAATTCTAAATAGTATAATCACTATTATCCATATTTTGACCAATACAACAATAGCTATTATCATCAATCAAATTTGAGCTTTAACTACCAAGCTAGCCAAGCCTACTACCAACTACCATACTAAGCCAACCAATAAGACTATCAAGCCCTAACTTTTTCTAGTTGTTCCCATGAAGATATGATTCAAACTTTTGTTAGTAACAACTTGTAGTTTTAACAAGAAATGAGAGTTGGCATGTTGTGGCTTCAACAAGAAATGAATGTTGGATTTTAGAACTTAGAAACACAAATGTGCAAGCTGGAAGCTCAAGTTTTAGTGAACTTAAGCCAAGAGCAAAAAGAAATAGGACATTTGGATAAAAAAAAAAGAGTAACCTTTAACTTAAAGCTACTAATGCTACTCCTCCTTACTTTCTGAGTACACTGGCTAATTCCAAAAGAGAAGAATAAAAGAAAATAAGTGTGGGGGAAGACATGTCAATTGTTATTCAAAGAAAATTTCTCCACATTTCTAAGGACCTAGACTTTTACATTTTAGAAAGGTTTTTCCTTAAATCAACTAAGACAACAATTAATATTCATGATGGCACACTTAGCATGGAATTAGATGGAGTGATATTAATTCTTAATATATTTAACGCTATGAAATATCCTTTTGATAATTATTCCATTTTGTCTATTGATCTTATTGATTTCTCATTGTAGGATGTATTTCAATTGGATAACAAAGTTGAACTTGATGTGTTAATGCATAAGGGCTTAAAGAGAATTGGTGGATTAGTAAAGTTAAATTCTAAAATTGAAGAGATAACAACAGAGTTGTAGTCATCACTTTTAATTCCAGTTTTAAGCAACCTTGATTTCAAGGAGTTATACATATCATTTACTCCTACTAAATGGTTACTGCCAATATTCTTATATGATCCAGGATAACCAATGATTTGTTGAGCCAACAACATTAAGCAAATGCACTTCTTGGGAGGCAACCCAAGCATTTGCTCTCTTTCCCTACCTCTTTTATTTTATACATCCATGATTTGTTAATGATTTTGTGCTAACATTAAGGATAATGTGTGAAATTTATGTGCGAAAGAGACTTAGGATTGTTTTGTTTGATTTTTTATTTTTTGGAGTGAAAAAAAATTATGTTTGTTTAGATCATTTAGGTGTCCTTTTCAATAATGATGAGTTTGTTTAGACCTTGAGTGGGTTGCAATTGATTTTGATGGCTGCATAGCATAATTGGATAAATTGTCTTACCTCTTGATTCTCGAATTTGATTAACATTGTGATGACATTGAAATGTTTGTAGATTAATTTTAGTAGACATATAGCCTGTGAGATTTTTAGCCATTCTTGATCATTTTTATCAAGTTCCTTTTCTTTCCTGTGTGTGATTTTCTTTCTTGAAATTGTTGCTTTAGAACTTACTTTGAATCTTTTTGAGATTACATTGACACATGCATGCATGAATATGATTAAAGCATTTTTTGATTAAGCCACTTTTTCCTTTTTTAGTTAACCTTACAATGTACCATTATTGAGCACCTTTAAGCCTAATTGACTTTTTTTCTTTTTATGTAACTAATTAAAAAGCTTATCCTTGAATGTCTTTACCTTTTTCTAACCATAAGGATTAGTAGAGCATTTAATTCATTAGTAGGATGGGTTCCTAAATAAGTGTGGAGGTGTGCTAATCATTTGGTGAAAAGGTAATTGTGATTCATTTCAATGGTCAAGAAAATAAAAGAAGAGAAAAATGAAAGAAAAAAGAAAGAACACATGCTCAATGCAAGTCAAGAGAAAGAAAGAAAAAGAAAAAGAAAAAATTGAATTTTAAAAAAAGAAAAAGAAAATTTCAATGAAAAATAGCTCAAAATAAAAGAAAAAGAAAAAAAAGAAAAGTGATAAATGTAAAAATTTGTGATGTAGATTCCAATTTTAATTTCTCATTTGCTTGTTTGAATCTATGCCACAATGCTCTATTAGTCTCTTTAATTTTGCACTTTTATATCATTATCATTCTTTATCTACCCTTTTCCTTTAGCCACATTACAACCTTTGAAAAGTCCTTTTGATTTGTGCTATGCATGTGATTTGAGTATTAAAGATTAGGTGATAAGCATGCTTATTGAAGTTCATTTTCATGGATTGAAATTGAGTGAAAAACTTCTCCATCTTAAATATAGAGAGTTTGAGAGCTTACCTTATGAGGTTCTACTAAGTTAATCTACTTGCCTTTTAAATGAAATTGCTTTGCTAGTTGATTTTTGAGTTGAGTTGTCAAGAATGTGCTTCAAAAGTTGCTATGGCCCCTAAAATTTTGGTTTTCCTTACTTTTGATTTTGCATTCTCATCATTATTGAAAAGTTTAGTGTTTGAGTCTCAACTTTAAATCTAGTTTTGTTTTGTTTTGGTATCTTACTTGAGGATGTGCAAGAGCTAATTATGGGGGAATTTGATGAACATAATTTAGATATATTGTATATCCCTTTTATACTTAGTCTTTTATCATGTTCATATGCTTAATTGGATACTTGTAATTCGTTTCATGGCTTGCTCAATTTTTGTGCTTGATTAAATTAATTCAGTAATTTGGCACTATTTTAGGTTTTTAGGTTTATCTTAAGTTTTGGACTTTGGTTTTGGGTGATACTTATATCTTCAGAGAGCTAAGAGAAAACTCTAAAAATGTCATGCATAGTCAAAAGCCTAGTTCAGCTATGTTGGAAGTCAATATAAGCTCTAAAGCCAAAATAAAGTGTTGTCTTGTGATTCAAAACTAGTTTTGATATTTTCATCATAACTAGAGCTCCATTCCTAATTTTAGTGCAAACTAAACCCATAGGATAGCTAAGATCCATCCCCACAACTTTTATGAAGGGCTTGAGTTCAAACTACACTATTTTCATTGAGTTTCAAAGCTAGGGACTTAAGTGTTAAATTTGTTACAAGTTGGATTGGTTTAGAAAATTATTTCAACATTTAGCCTAAAAATTTAGCTAGGAATCAAATTTTTTATCAAGGCTAGGTCTGTTGGATTGCTAAGAGATAGGGTTGCAACTTTTATGAAAAGACCCATGTCTAATTGTGCTTCCATCTAACCCTAATTTGCAATCAAAATGAAAAGATAGGAGCAAAGTATAAAAATGTGATTGTAGTAGCCATTTATGAACCGTTTCATTTTCTTCCACTTTTATAATAAAGGAGAAACTCTCCTAAGGCAAGAATATCAATCCCTTTTAGGTCTTTTCTTTTCTTTTATTTTTATTTTTATTTCTTTTGTAATGTGTAGTTAATCTTTTCTTTTAATTCAAGGGAAATTCTACATCAATTCTCTTGTTAATTGTGAGATTTGCTTCTATTTTCAATTTGTTCCTAATTTGATTCTCTATTTTAATGCTAATAATTGCTATGGATGATTGATTAAGATGGCCAGTTAATTAGTTAAATGAGATTTACTACTAATTGAATTTCTATAAGTAATTTGTTTGTTTATGGTTGTTTGCTTGGACTAACAATAGCATTTTGATTTGTTGTTGGGGTAAATCAATTTTCCTAGAGTATTGTGGGCAATTAATTGGTTTGCTACTTGGGTAAATTGATTAATTACTCTTTGTGTTTTAATATCTTAATGCTATTAGTAAATTGGTTAATGTGTTCGGCTTTAACTGATTTAACAATAAGGGTTAATCGAGTGCTAGACGTGGTTGGCCACTTTAGGGAGAAATTAACAAGAATTAATTAGGTGTTGGGCTTAATTATTTTCTTGGCTAAAAGGTCAAAGAGGAAATGAAGTGTTAAGGTCAATAATTAATCACTGAATTGGTTGCAATAATCCCTTGGACTGAAGCTTTCTCCTTTGATTTACCCTTTTTCTTATTTCTATTTGCTTATGTTATTACTATCTATTTAATTCCTATTTCTAATTAGATAATATCCAAACACCCTCCCCCAATTTTCAATGATGAGCATACTAAAATTAATCATTGGTCTCTATGATTTGACATGGACTAATCGCTGCTATAAGCAAGGTAGTTTAGTATCATCTTTTTCGGTCTCAACAGTCGTTAATATGAAATGTTGACTTTGACTTCTCTTCTTTTTAAATAGAAAAGATTGGAGCACAAGTAAGAGTAGGGAACATACATGAGTGGTGCACAAACTAGGGTTCCCCTTACTTGTGTTGTCTATCATCTGGTGGATGGATTGCATGACTAGTGCAGCCTCTTTTGCCTAAGGATTCCACACTTTTTAACCTCATACTCCCTTTTTCATGTCCAACAAGCCCAAAAAAATTTTTGTGAGTCCAAACTCATACCTCTTTTATGTAATCATTCTCTATTTGTTTTAATAAATTAAAATAACTTTCTAAGTGAAGAACCATTCCTCCACTCATGACCTCTTCTAGAGTTAATATAAATATTCTACAACATATAAATACCAACAATGGAAATTTATGACTATTTAATAATTGTAATGAATCACATTAGAACATTAATTAATCATTTCAAATTTCCAAGATGTTTACCTAATTCAACTTAGATTTACAACATTTCACATTCTAACTTTTTCTTTGACTTTGGATCAAAGAGATTTATTATGTGTGACCCACTTGGTTTCCATGCATGTTAGCAATAAATTTGTTTATAAGCTTTTATAAGCTTAATTGAATTAAATCTCTTTTTAATTCAAACACAATTTCCCTAAATTGCTCAAACAAATTCATAGATTAAGATTACTTTCTAGTAAAGCATCATGACAACCCAAATGCCATGAATAGATTTAAAGAAATCAAAACCTTTTATGATAAGTTGATATGTGTTTTTTGCAAGCACACGGTATAGCTATAGTAGACACTGGCAAGTACGGGTCAAATCCCACAGGGATCTCGCTATCAATTGCTAGAGTTTGAAATTTAAGTTGTTTAAATCAAATAAGAGTATTGAAAATATTAAAGACGATTAATAAAAGAGAAAAACTAAATTAATAAACAAAATTAAATTACAAAAGCCTAAGATTGGGGTTCACCATACTTATGGTCTTTAACAAATAATGGAAATCCTTCCTATTGTAATTACTTGGATAATTGCGGATCGTTTAGCCTAAGTTAATTACTAGCCTCTTTCAAGGTCTAATAATAGTACTTAAATCAACCTATTTGAACCTACTTTCATGGTTTAAATTAATGTAAGCCCTTTAAGATCAATGCTAACCAATTCAATACTAAAGAAACTTACTCTACTTTCGTGATTAAAATTTTCTTATTCAACTATTAGGGTTCTGGTGATAATCTTCTCCTTTCGATACTTCAACTATCTACCTAAAATCAGACAAAATATTGGCCAAATATTTTATCAAAAACTCAGCAAGCATAACAGTTGAATCAATTTATACCAGGTAATTATAATAAGAAATCAATCAATAGTAATAAGGAACCATAATTGGGTTATTCCCAATCCTAGAATGAAATCTACTCACACATAAGGGAAGTAAAAACCAAATTCATTAACATTGAGAAC
>JANHAO010021025.1:0-12644 GCA_026873985.1 Saraca asoca | reverse complement strand
TATCCCATTGTGCTCCAAACACTAGATAAGATAGGATAAGAAAATTTTATCCTATCCTATCCTCACTATCAAGTGTGCCAAACATACCCTTAATCTCGTACAAGTGACAAGTATTCAATAAAAATTACCAAAATTTGTGTGTTTGAGGAAGAAGAGACTAATGCTGTATATAATTATTTTTTAAAAATTTTTATCTTTCTCTATATTTCAATTTTTATACATATTGATATAATAAATTAATCATTCTTACTATTAAAAAAAATTGAGAAGAGAAGATAAGATTGATGAAGAAATGTCCCAAAAGTGTATTGAACAATCATTCAATTGAAAAAGTAATTAAATTATTCTAAAAGGGTCAAGTAATATGCTTTAATACAGCATACACAGCTTGATATCCAAAGAAATGTTTTCTTTTTGGTCACTGAATTAATTATAATGAAATTTAAAGTAATTAATTAAATTCAAATGTTGGGCCCTTCCATAGATTGGTGGTTTGATGTCTCCCCAAATAAATAAATTTGGGAATTAGGAAGTTGTCATGTAATGGTATGATACATTAAATGGATGGCCCAATGTAACAGTTGCGTTTCATAGTCCCAATTGATTATGGACAAGTATGGCTGTAAGTTAGACAATTTGGATCACAAGTAAAAATAATTTGAGTATTTTATTATGTGACTCAAAATCTTCCACAATTATTTAAAAACCTTATTCGTCTAGTAAATATACAAAAATATCTACGTAATTAAGTCCAATTATAACTTTAAAGTACTTTCAATTAATTTCTTTTTTTTTTTGGAATTTAAATCACAGATATTATGTGTATTAATTAATTTATCACTCTTATTATAAAAAAAAAAATCAACTGAGAGATATATAGTAATAACATATTATTTTCTTAATAATTTAAACTTTTAAAATCAACTCTCATCATTAGGGTCAAAATTGAGATGCACTGCACCCATGCGTTAATTTCCGTCTCAGACCTACGAAGGACGGAAAAGCGACGGGATATTATGGCATTATTTTGAAAGCTAACTGAGTAACTGTCCCAAATTGATGTCTGAAGCAAATGGCCATAGCTAAGGGAATGAGGATTAGGCGGGCCACTGTGCTAAATTTGGTCGCTTTCCAGTTTCACCTCCATCTTTGCTGACTTCAACCCACCGAACTGCATGATTTGAGATCATTTACTTGCTAAGCATAGCATCCATTTCAAGCTCTTCGAGCATTTCAAATTTAGCCCAGAATATGAAATAATTCCTGTTTTAAATCCTGATATTTGTTATTGCCTGGGATTATTGAATGTCTTGTTCAGTTCATGGCATAGGATTTATACTGATAATAAATGAATTATAAGATAGTACAATATAAAAAACATATAATATAAGTTTTAATATTATACAATATTTGATGTGTTATTATATGGGATATGCAATTATATGTTATATACTTTTTATTTTATAATACAAGATAATATATAATATTAAAAATTTAATTTAAATAAAATTATTTTTATATGATATTCATAATAATAGAGGGAAATATATTAACTGATAATAATAATTAAGATAATATTTATGATAGAAAATAAGTGATTATGAGAAAAGTGATTGTAATGAAGGGAATGATAGTAATAATGTTTGATGAATTTAGTGATAGTGAATCGTGATACAAATAATGATAATTGAGAATAGAAATAGTTATTCACGATGGGATTTACAAAATTTAGTGGCAATTACTATCACTATCACTAGCATTATATTATGTGGATGGTTGTAGCATGATCGTCACCATTCGCTTTTACTATATTGGTGACAATGGCAATATGATATGAATAATAATAAATAGTGAAAATTTGATAAAGTAAAAATGATTTTTTTTTATTTTTTAAAATTTTGTTTGCCAAATCTTATACATTTTATGTATAAGACGTAAAGATACAAGGCTATACTAATATAATTTACACACTATATGTATAATAAAACAAAACTTGATTGTATATCTAATCTTATATTATTAGACAACATTTAGTTTATTGACTTATTAGAGATGACTTAAAAAATAATTTTATTTATTTCTTTAAAGAAAAATAAAATGCGTGGCTATTATTTCTCCTTACTTTCAATTTTTCAAAATTTTTTAGCTTTTTATTATCTCTTCAACTAATTTTTAAAATTTTCATTTCCTTATTATTATTATTTCTTTCGTCAAATTTCCAGCAAACCAAATTATGTAACTATTTATGAAAGTAAAAACTTAAATGGAATGTGAGTGACATTACCGTTAATAAAGGACCCAAGCCAAAACTCTATTTTGTGCATGCGTGAAAGGGCAATGAGAGAATACTCAAAAGAAGAAAACTTATCAGGGGAATCCGAATGCAATTGAGAATTGTTTTTATTTTCATTGATCAACCAAAAGAACACTGAAGTATCTTCTTTTGGTCACTTTAGGGTTTGTCCCCTTGTACCACACAATCAGCCATATGTTAAGGTCTTATTCTTTGTTCCTCTTAGGCTTTATGCTCAATTATTTTTTGTTTCTAAGATTCAAAGATGTTATCGTATGAGATAAAAGCAAGATTCAGGTGACCAATCACATTCTTGTGGACTTTTCGCAGTCAGGGCATTGTAGTCATTTTGCTGAGTGATTATTTTGGCCCGGAGTACAAGTTAGAAGATTTGAAATCAAGAAATCATGACGGCAGGCTATGGCACAAGCTTTGGTGCCAATTGCAGAAATCAAAGGAAAGAGGGGGGGCTAATGGGACCCATATGTCCGCCACTTTACATTGAGTCACGTCTAGTAAAAGCTCCTACACTCATGATTCTTGCGCTTAAAACGAATCAATTTGTTTCTTATATAATGCCAAGTTTAATCAATGTCCAAATTTTATATTACAATAAAGTTAGATAAAAATACCATTTATAATTTGAGTTTATTTTATCTATCAAACTGTCGAAATTAATGTATATGTAATTTGTTTTATTAAACTTTATTTATCTAAATAATTTATTATAAAATAATAAATAAAATTTATACATCTTCATCATAATTTTTTCTTTTTTTTTTTCAAATTAAACGTGTAAAAATCAAAATAAATAAAATTTTACAGCTAATTTATTTCATTTGAAAAGAGACGTTTTAAATCAAAATTAAAATTTAAAATTATATTATTAAATCCATCATTCATCAAATTTTAATTTTTTTGATTTTATAATTATAATAAGAGATAAAACAATCATATAATAAAAGTATCCAAATTTTTTATTTTTAACCAAAAAAATAATTTAAATGAATCAAATGTTAACTTACAATTCACGTACATCAATTTTGATACTCCAGACAAAATTGGGGACGTAATACCACCGGCTAAACTGAATGTTTTCCATGAAAGTGTGATCCTTCCTCAAAAAAAAAAAATAGGTCATTATGATCCTATGCATGCAAGCACGGGATATACCCAGTGGTACCGCACAATCAATTCATCGAAGTTCGTTAACTTCCTTGCTATATTATCTCACGATCCTTAGAACATATATACATAAAAAGTATTGATGAACATATGTTATCATTCATCTATAATTTATTTTTTAAACATTAATTATGAGTATCTATAATTAATTATTTTAAGAAGTGAATACATAAATAAATAAAGATATATTTATATTTTTTATACTTATGGAGGTGGTGACGTTTTATATTTTCTCTAAGTGAGATTGATTTGTATAATGCATTGTTCCTAGCTGTGGATTAAGCATTTTTTTTTTCTTGTTGCAATAGATTAAACGTTGTTGAAGAACATGTTTCCAAGGCGAATTTGACTATTATTGTTATTGTTTTGCGCAATAATATATCAAGTTATCAACAAGAAAAAAAAATAAAAAAAACTTTTGGTCGACAAATGTTGGCTTGGTAGTGGGGTAGCACCATCTCGGAACGAGAACCAAGAATCTTGGATCTGAAAGTGGTTGCTGTTAGGGAGAGGTTTTAAATAGACTTTGCAACCTCCGCCATCAGTTCCATTGTCGTCCAGCGGTTAGGATGTCTGGCTTTCACCCAGGAGACCCGGGTTCGATTCCCGGCAATGGAAGTGTTTTTTTCACTTCCCCCAACGTTGTCTCATATATTTTTCTGCCCTTCTACCAAGCCCATTTCATTTGCACACAACACAAGCTTATCTTCTCTGTTTATTTCTACAAGCCCAGTATTACTGGATATTATATTCTAAATAAGATAATTTATTTTGATATTCTTAATTAGCTTCAGGGGATAATATAATTCAATGATAAAACTAGAAACATTTTCTTAATCAGCATCCCCAATCGCTATTATTTGGTTCTCAACGGCTGGAGAAAATATTTCCAAAGCAGGAAAAGAACTTATTTTTTTTACGAATGAAAAACTCCATACTTATGGGTATTTGATACTTATGCCCCAAACTTCATATTAGCTGTTGAAAAAGTTACCATGACACAGTTGATGTTTAGAACCATCAAAATCAGACGCCTTTCATTTTAAGAGGTTTTGCATTTCAATTCATGCTTTAAATTCATACAGCAAAACATTTTGCAAATTGCAACTATCCAGACAGTTACTTAAAAAATATTAAGGAAAGAACATTTGATTGACAATAATCTCACCTAACAAGGGAGAAGATATGCCTCACACTCCGATTGACAAAAGATAATAGATATATTTATATATTCCAAATATAATATATGTTCTTATTCTCATTCAATAAAAAAGAGTTAATTGTCAAATATATTATATAACAACTCAGTTTTACAATTTTCAAGATATTAAAAATATAGTTGATTTCCTTCTATTGAATGTTAGATTGAAATATATAAATATTTCTTGAAAAGATAATTGAACAACCTATTTCTCAACATTTACATTTGATTGTTTCGTACTTTGTACAATATAATCTAGTTTAAATTGTTTTCACTAATTAAAAATATATATGATCAAATTTAAACAAACTGCTTAATGAATAAAATATATCAACGATTTGTGAAATTAAAAAGTCAAGTGGCACTACTTAAAATTTCCATCTCTCTTAAATAACTTGCACGCTAATCTGAGCAGGTATTATATTAACTCAAGGATAACAACACACGGATTCAACCTCAAGAGGCAGGCCTGCATGTTATAACATTTTATAAAGGCTAAAGCCATGTAATAATTAGCATAATTATGCCATCACTCTTAAAGACAAGGGGCATCCATAACTCCCTTCCTTTTGCTTCTCTGCAGCTCGGCTACCTGGATATGTCGCGGCCCAATTGTTATCACACCTACCTTTTTTCTGGATAGGAAATCTTATCAAGAAATTTTCATATTGGAAGAATAAGTTCATTAACAATTCTTGTCACAAGGAGAACGGCCTGTTTCTCCTAGCAGCCATATAAATACAAGGTCAACCAGTGTATCTGATTTAATATTCTTTATTGTAGAACACACGAAAACAGTTGTGATACAGAACTGCAGAACTGTCATTGAATGATTTGTAACTATCTGAAAATGTTCCGTTGTAGTTGTTATTATCAAGAAACAGAAAGTAAGTTTATAATTAACAACAGAGAATGATCAAGCCATGTGCCAGAGACATTTTAACATTTGATAAACCCACATGTTCCCCAAAATTTACTGGAAACAAAAGCAGCCATTCTCCCTAAAATTGCTCATAAGATACCCACTCAGAGAAAATATCTTGAGGAAATTTAGCCTACATCAGATAAACTCAAACTTTAAGAAGCCTTTGGAAGTTTTTCTGGCTTAACATTATGAGGAAGGGTAAGCTCAGAAGGAGTTTCCCGTACAACGCCTAGCATTGAATCATATTCCTCATCGCGACGAGCGAACTTCTTATGAAGAACCTTTTTGAATTCAGTCTCGTCAAGACTCTTGGCATTTTCAGCAGCATGGGCCTGAGCCAAATTGGAATAATTCAAAGCAGACTGTGAGATGAAGGCCATTTCTTCTTCTGTGAGCTTCCTCAAGAACTTTGCTGGATTACCTCCCCAAATCTGCAATTAGTAGAAGAAAAACTTAGCCTATCGGTCTATCCATAACAAAGTAACACATAGTAATCACCGAATAAGAAATAAGATGAATCCCTCTTGAATCATTGACTTTAGCCCCAATTGAATAATTAATTGGGATGAATAATATATGCTAACTTCTATACAAAAATTAAGAGGTGAAAAGTTACCAGATCTTATTATTTATTTTCCAAGGAGTAAATCCCTCTCCTCGTTTAGAAAACAAACAAAAAAGGATCATACAAACCTCTCCACAGGGGATCCTTGTATTCTGTCTGACAAGTGCTCCAGCAGCCACCATGGCATGTTTCTCAACATAGACACCATCAAGTAAGGTTGCACCCATTCCAACAAATGCCTCATCTTCAACAGTACATCCATGTAACACAGAACTATGACCTAAGAAATTCAACATAAAACCATAATGCAAAACCCTTAGATAAAAGTTAACACTAGAAATAAGCTCAGTTGATTCACATATGATTGCCAATCATCGCCACTCACCCACAGTGACATTATCTCCAATTATAGTAGGTAAGACCTTTCCACTCAAATTTGACTTTGCAACATGCACAAGAGAATTGTGCTGTATATTGGTTCCAGAACCAATTCTGATACTGTTAACATCTCCTTCACACAGAGAATTATCATTAGCTAATATTTTGTCAAACCATAGATACGTTATATGGACAGTATAATATAATCTGATAACTTGAAAATAAGACAAAATTGATCTATTGGAGGAATTAAAAACAAAGGATAAAATATAAGGAAGTGAGGGAGTTAGTTTAGTTACCTCTGAGAACACAACCATACCAAATGGAAGAAGCAGGTCCAACGTGAACATCACCGGTGATGGAAGCACTTGGCGCCACAAATGCATCCTTAGGAACCACGGGAGCTTTGTCAAACACGTTCATCAGAGTCCGATGCCTAGACACTGAAATACAGACCCAAAATCATGATTACTATGTCTACATTGACATTTTCCAGTAAAATTTGATCGAATTTAAAGAATTAAGGATAGAAACAACAGCAGAGCTGCCTAATGAAATAATTCATGATTGAAATGCCCTAGGGTTCGAAAATTAGAATGAGAATGAGAAAAAATACGAAAGTTGGGATAGATACATTGTTCTTGGAAGAAGTAGTTGCCTTGGAGACGACAACCAAGGCGATCAAGGGCTTGCCCAGTTTCACGGATCCAGAATCCCACGCTGTATATTGCTTTTCCCAACGTTCCCATCTTCTTCTTCTTCTTCTTCTGTTTCAAATTAGCTGAGGAGGACCTAAGAATCAGCTCAGAAATCAAAATAAATTAAAAAAAAAGAAAGAAGAGATTTGCAGAGAATATAGTACGGAGCATAGTGGTGCCGCTACCTGGCTTCCTGCTGCAGTCCAGGGAAATCTTCCGTTCAGGGTGCTTTCCCACAGTCTAGTGAGGAAGACAAGCGGTGTCTCACCACGTGTCCCCTTAGACACGTTTGGCCTGACCACGTAAATGATCTTCGGCACGGGATCTACATCTACTAGGCCTTCCCCATGAACTCTTCTGTATGTGGCCCAACTTCGCCATGTACATCTAGTCTAGTTCCAGTTCCGGGATACAGGAGTAACTAGTTCTAGGATATAATTCAATTTAATTCTTTCTCTCTCTCTCTCTTACGTTTAACCATCTCCCTATAATTATAATTAGTATAATTGATTTATTATTTAATATAATAAATACAATTAAATATAATATTAATTAAAAATTATAATAAATTAATTTATTATAAAAAATTTTATTTAAATTAATTTATGAAGGTTTTAATTTAGTTTATTATTTTATATTATTGTAAAATTTTCTATCAATTATTTTCTTAAATAATATTTTATTTGAAAAAATTTTATTATCAATTAATTTACTTTAAAAATCATTTTTATTATATCAAATTAAATTTGTATATTTATTCATTCTAAACTAAATAAATTTTGGTTTGTTTTGTTTCATGTTCAACTGAAATTTTGACTTTATGTCAATTAGTTAATTTCATTTTTCAAAAATAATTAAGTATAATATTAATTATGATAATTAGTTATAGAAATTAAATATAAAATAATTTAAAAATTAAAAACTTAATTTACACAATAGTTTAAGAGTATTATATTTTATGATTTATATTTCTTTCAATTAAGTTATAATTAAATATATTTAATTTAAATAAAATTTCTTCATTCTTAATCACAATACATAAGTTATAAAAATTAAATATAGAATAAATTCATAACTAAATAATTAATTTATGTGGCAAAATTTTATTACCAATAATTTTAAATTAATTTAATTTGTGAAAATTTAAAAATTATTATTTTATATTATCACATACTGGATGTTATATCAATTATTTTCTTAAATAATCAATATTCACAAACTTTTATTAATAATCAATTTATTTTAAAAATCAGTTTTTTCACACCAAATTAAATATTTATATTAATTGATTTGAGATTATCAATCCGTCTTTTTTGGTTTTAGAGTCAACCAACACTTTGATATCATTATTAATTAATTTCATTTTCAAAAATAGATAAATATGTAATTAATTATAAAAATAAAATATCAAACAATTTGTACATTAAAAATTCAATTCACACAATATTTAAGAAGATTATGTCTTGTGGTGCATCAATTCACGCAATATTTAATTAATTATTTAAGAATTTGACATCTTATCACAAACTTTTATGGGTCTCTAATAATAAAGGATTATTTGATTTAAATGCATGATTTGTGATTTAGGAAAGTGTTTTTTAAGAGATTGTAGATTTTATATATATATATATATATATATTGTTTGTGTGTGGGTGGGTGAATATATTAAATTTAGTTGCATATTCATATTATTTGTATTCTTATTTTGAATAAATTTTACAAGACTCTTAAGTTACTCTTTTTGTTCAATGGAATCCTGTATAATATATCGTATTAGATTTCCTAAATAACTACAATAAATGAATCATATTCAATTTAATTACACAATATGATGATCAAAAGTCAAAATTTGTTGTTTATGCTATGAATTATTATTCAATATATATTTTAGCACAATGATTCAATTCAAATTAACTTTTCCAAAAGGCTATATTATAACTTTTGATAGATAGCTTCATAGTCAGTAAAAATTAGTATAATTTTTAAATATAGAACATATATCAAATGAATGCTTTCATGGGGAATGCCATTTATTCTGAGTGTATTTCATTTTTCTTTAAATAGCTCGTTACCTAAAGTTGTTTTGAGGCATATCTAATATTTGAATAGTTGAAAGAGATAAACTTCTATCTTGTTACATTTGGTAAGCTTCACCTCCCTTTGTCTAAGATTCTTCGGTTCTCTCACAGTTTTTTAAGTAAATGCAATCTGAATTTTCTATATGTAGATATGATAATTAATGAATCCTACCTGCACATTAGTATTTAACTTTTTAGAAGCAATGACTTTTCTCCAATCCAATTATATATATTAAGTGTTTATATAGTTAGATTTTAGCACAAGTTTGGAGGGTAACACATAAATTGCTAATATAATTATCCTTACTTATCACTTTTTGCCTTCTATAACTGCTAAATTATTTGAAAGTTTATTTTTATTTTAGATATTGTTGTGAGTATTTTTGAAATTATACAAATGGGCTGGCAAAATTCCAACTGACAAATCTAATTGGAGAAAGGTCTTGGATTGAAATCACTTTATTAAGCTCTTAACTCTAAAAATGAGCTCTAACTCACTAATCTCAACTCTCAGCTAGCTAGCAGCTCCTGATTCTAGCTCGTTGGTCTTAGCTCTCAGTTAGCTCGTATGTCCCAACTTTAGCTCGTTGGTCTCAACTTTCAGCTAGATCACATGTTCTAGCTCTAGCTCACTAATTTGAGCTCTTAGTTAGCTCATAGCTCCCAGCTCTAACTCCCAGCTCTCAGCTCTAGCTTGTTAGATGAAACATGTCACCTCAACCATCTTTTAGAAACTCACTTTGGTGAAACCCGATGAGGGGACCAACTTGCAGACATCGACTAGCTGGAATCAACTTTTAGAGCTTAAATTATCAATATATTTATTACTTGATGTAATAGATTTACAACTCACTAAATTACATTTATAACCTTCTAGCCTCTATAAATAGGGGCTGGATTCACTGTAGAAGGGAGGCCAACTGAAGGCAGAAAGAGAGACTAAGAGAGATCTTTATAAAAAATATTATACTCAATAAACATTTCCCAGCAATAACACCACCATGGATGTAGGAATTCAGACAAAGGATTTTAGCCAAACCACGTTAAAAAACCTTTGTTGTTTTCTCCTTGTTCTCCCTCTTCTTCCTTTGTTTTCTGCATCTACATCCTGCTTACACAACTGGATTGCAGTTTAGGATTTCAAGAACTGTTCTGGTTGACTGGATTTGGGCTTACCAAATTTTATTATTAACATTTTGGTGCTATAGGAAGGGCCTCATTAGCATCCTAGTTAATTTTTTGTTCAACTATGATGGCTGATCTGAGCAAAACCAATCAGCCAACTTCCTTTTTGGTTCAGTTTGTAGCTAACCAGCAACTCCTTTTGCTATGTCAATGATGCCCTGTTGCCGAAGATCATCATTTGTAGCTGCAGCACGATGAAGCTCACTGCTGTAGTTGAGATCGACAAATTTTCCTAAGGCTCTATCATTAGACAGGTTGTTTGAATCTCAGTAGTAAAGGACTGAACCAATTACTCCATTCTGCTTAAAACTCATCATATGCCAACTAATGTTTCTATGGTCGGACCACAACTGACAAGAGTTAAAGCTTTTACTCCTCCAGTTTGGAAATTTGTCTGTCATGGCAAGAAATTTTGAGGTGCTATCCCGCAGCCAGGTGGGCTTGCAACACCAATCCCTTCAGCTGGTTTTGTTGTGAGTTAAAGTTGACAAGTTGTGGCCCTCGTCCTCCTACCTAACTACTGTGACTTATCCCTCATGTTGATCACAACTACTGCTTAAGATGGACCTTGTCTTCATTAGAGACCAACAAGTGAACCAATAGTCCAGCCGTCCATGCTTATATTAGAGGCTTATTACAATGCTCCCAAACTATGTGTTGTTGCACCATCTTTTGCTAAGAGCCCATGTTTGGTTGTGGTTAACCATAGTAATACTAAGCATGCTAGTTGTTGCTAAATTATGGCTACCCTATGTCAGTCCCCTTGTCCAAAGCTTCCTTTAGGATAGCAATTTAGTGCCAAATACTTTTGTAAGCTCCTCCTTTTTACTGGCCATGTCGCTGCCTGAGACTAACCGTAAACTATTGTCTTGTGGTGGCTTTCGGATAGTCAGACCACTAAATTCTTTAGCCAACCTCTCTTCCTTTCTTACGAATCACTCAATGTCAGACTGCTTTGATTTGCTACTCAAATTAGCTATATTCTTTCAACTAGTAGCATCTCTTATTCTGCCACTTAGGTCACATGGATTCCACTAGTAGGACCTTTTTCAATCATCTGAACAAACTGGAGTGTATTCCATTGGTCGAACCGTCCTCAGCCATCCCTGCAGTTGAAGTGTATTCAAGACAGCCTCACACTTTTGTTTGGGCAGTAGGAAGGGATCTTGCTAGTTATGTACTAAGAACTGGTTGAAGGTAGAGCAACAACTTATTACTAACTTGGTCTGCAATCGAATGCCCCTATTAGAATTCCTCACTTGTGAAAGCCTCTATCAGCTGCAGGAGTTGTTACTGGGGTAGCTTATCAAAGGCTCAGGTTCACCAATACCAAGACCGCATTTTAGTGAGCCATATATCGAACCTTAGAAGCACTTCTCCTTAACATCGATCTGGTTCTGGACATATGAACATGGTGTTTAGCTTACGTGGCCATGTAACGAGACTGGATGACGAGCTCACATTGCCATGCAGAGATTAGGTTTGATCACTAGCTCATATTGCCATGTAGTAAGACTCGATTCTATGGCGAGCTCACACCATCTGCTAAGTGCTGAAAATGATATAGGTTATTAGCAATAGCAGTAGCATCATTATAAGCCAGAAGGTATCTGGCTTAGCAAGTGACTTTGCACATAGTGGCCATGCAGTGAGTTTTGATGATACGCATGTGCTTGCCACCAGCCATGTTGCACTGTTAACAAAATGTCATCCATGTCTGCCTTTGGATTGTCAATGAACGACTCTGGTAAGTCACCATACAAGTGGTGAAAAGTTTTGCTCAAAGTGAGTAGAGAAGCACTTGCAGGAGATCATTTGTAGAACATTGATCCAAAGATCACTATGACAATTGTAAGGGAGGTTGCCTCTGTGATTCGCCTTGGCATTGAGGTTACACTGGTGGTTGGTGGGGGTAATATATTACGTGGGTCTTCTTGGGTTAGAAGTGGTGGCTTGGATCACTTATTAGTAGATTATACTGGGATGTTGGTGCTGGAAATGCTCGATGGTAGGAAATTTAAAAAATGTTCAAAATTGATTGGACCGAGCAGATCCACCCTAGATCATGTTGGTTTTGGACAATTAAAGCTTCATAAGCTTATAAGGAAGCTCCACTAACCTTTAGGGAAGCTTGAA
>JANHAO010021024.1:0-12655 GCA_026873985.1 Saraca asoca | reverse complement strand
ACAAAGGGAAAATCCGGGGAAGGGTTCGGCCAAGTGGGTTCCTCTGTCAGAAAATTTTCGAAAATTTCCCCTCTTTGGCCGGACCGATTCCTTCAGTTGTACATTAAATTTACTAAATACTTTAAAGCTGTATAAATGTAAATATATAATTATTTATAGGTAGTTTTTTTACAAAGGTAAATTTGTCAAATTACTATTCATGAAAGTTTCAATAGTTTTCATACTAACCAATATTGCATATTGCCGTCAGTTTCAAAAAGACTACATATACTTTTAAAGCGCCTTTCGTGATTTGACTCTGCACAATTAAATTTACAAGATTTTGATTTTGTTTGACTTGGTTTTATATTTGAATTACAATAATTTGGACATATTCGTATTGATGAATTGGCATTTTCTTTATCTACTTATGGAAATTCTCATACTAAACATTCGATGTTTTTGGACGTTGTGTCACCAGTAATTAGGAAAAAATATCACCATCAAGTTGTTGACACTAATATTTTCTTTATATGATTATTACAATTACAGGATTAAAAGATAAAATTTAAAATTTAAATTATAGCAATGCAAATTTGAATCAACAGCTTGAAATTATTTCTAACAAGATAAAGATCTAGATAATGAATTGAAGTGTTTACAGGAACAAAAATTACCAGTTCAATGACAATTGGAGTCAATGATAGAATTTTGTCAACATGGCATTTTCACTCCTTCGACGGGTGTAATAAATAAACTAGTGTCTGTTGAATGATTTAGAATTTTTCTTCCTTTTGATGTAAAGAATTTGCATCTAGTCCTTTTCAAGAAAGAAAAAAATCACAAGGTTTTGTCTCAGATGTGGACAAACATGACAGTTTAACCCGAACTGCAAAAGATCTTTCTCAGGCAAAAGATTATCTGTAACACTTGAGTATTGTCCCTTCTATATTCAAAGTCTAAAAAGACCCCCTCTTATGATAGTTCACCTTGGCCCACTTCACATGTTTATCAAGTTACTACAGCTAGCATAATTTCATTTCAATTATTCTACCTTCCTTACTTCCTTCAAGGGTGATGTTGACAAGAAATATATAACTGCAATATCTCAAGAATTACAAATGACTGATTGATTGATCAACATTTATTAGAAATTAAAGATGTTGATGAAAATCAATTGGGGACGGAAGTACACAAGTCTATAATTTCAGAAGCTCACCCCGTTACAACTTCAAAAAAATTGTTTATATAGGGACTAGGGCACTAAAGATTCAAATCAAGACTCTCAAATTGACATCATCAACTAATGGGACTCAGATCTTCCAACCATCTCAGATTCAAGATCGAGGGCCATGGTGTTCATAAGTTCAAAAGAGAAAAACTTCTGCTGTAACATTTAGCCTCTGCTACAGCATAGTTTGGTCACCTTCGATATTTTACAGGCATTTAGTAGTTGTTATGTCTTTGTTTAACTATTTTGTTGTTTCTTTTCTGCAAGTTGTGTTTATTTGGATGTTTCCTGCATTATCTCTGTGTATAATGAGATATCTTTTGTCTTTGCACCTGTTTTCAGTGTGAAGAAAAAAAATGATATTTATAAAAAGTGGCTCTATTCATTGAAAAAGGTTTTATAAATCATACAAAACTGAAATGCGTGTAACAAATAGTTTCAAAGGGTTAACCTTTAAAGCTGCTTGAATTGGTGATGCAAGCTTTTAGACTTTCAAGGATAGTCAAGCTACTACAGTTTTTGCCGTCGTCCAAACTACCCTTACTTCTCTATGTATCATGTGGCTTTAATTAAAAAATAAGGATATAAGCTGAGAACCTTTAGATTTGATGTTCCTTAAAAGTTTATATCTTGAAATTAATTTTAAATTGTTGTGTGTAAATATAATAGATTAATCAGTCTACTTTTTCTATCACAATAGAAAGAAAGATATTAAGTGTTCACCTTAATTCTTTTTTTTTTTCAATTTTTAATATAACATTGTTTTAACCCACTTGTTAACTTAGGTTTCATTTGTTTTGTTAGAATATAGTTTCTACACCAAAATGTCATATACTTGTATATAAGTAAAGAACTTTCCTATCACTTGTATATTTATTTATTAATAAAATAATATATAATATCATGATAGTATAAAAAAATAACTTTCTCTATAAAATAATGGATATTATTTTACGTTGTACTCTCTACATGTAATATCAAACAAATAAAATATTTTTTTATAATTCTAATATTATATAACTAATAATACAAATAAACGGGGTTATTCACAAAAAAGATGTTTTCTATGAAAATAAATTGAGCTTTATTTTTATAGAAATCATATTTAATATTTACATAAATATTGGAAGGTGATATATCAAATTTAGATTTTTATACCATCATTTTCGTTAACATGATTAAAGATAAATGGACTGTAGGCAAAAGGATTTCATTGAACAATATTGAATTTGACAAGAGCATGGTTGAAAATGAAAATTAAATAAAAATAAATTTGGATCTAAAAAATCCAAAATATGTTTTAAGTGAAGTGAAAAAAACCAAAGGAGCAACGCAGGGCATGCATTGATGATTATAAATATATATCCAACGGTTACAAAACAGATTCTTCTGAACTTATTAACCAAATAAAAGACATCAATTACTAGAAATGAACAAGGATATTCAAGGCAAACATGCTTGCCGAAGTCCCAATAAGCTTATGTAAATGAAAACAAATTAACAATGACATAACAAAGCCTTTAGACACACCAATAGCAACCATAAGGGAAAAAACATAAAACATAATACAACAACAAACTACACAACGGCATAGCTATAGCTGATAGGATCATATAATTGTCAAGTTTAGCATGACGGTAGAACTATCAAAACCACACTAAAAATTTTAGAAAGGATAGAAGTTACAATTTGTAATTAACTTCTGTCCTATCTAAATTTTTATCACATAGTTGTTTGTTCACCGCCATATTAAGCTGACAAATTATTGTTTGAAAAAAAAAAAAGGAAAATGAGAGAAAATATGAAAGAAATGTGAGGTTATCTTTCTAAAAATAAGCTGAAGTTAGAAGATACCTTACATTTTATTTTATTCTCCCCCTTCATTTTCTCTTTTTTTTTTTTTCAAACAAATTCTATAATACACATTGGAAACCAGGAGGAACTGTTTTTTGACAAGCACTGAGAATCAAGCTGAGGGTGAGAGGAACATTCAAGTTGATTCCAAGCACACTGGCCTTAATAGCAGTGCAAAGGCAAAGAGCTGCCTCCAAATCTGCCAAGCCTTGGATCAAAGGACAGCACTTGCTTGAAGGAGGGGTTCCAACGACGATGTTTACTAGTCCAAGTAGGTCAGCGCAAACACCTAGCTTCAATGCGTCCTTGGGACATTGTTTGACGGGCTTCACCGGTGCTGGTGGCTTGCACGGGTTGCCGCCGCAAGCGGCGGTGAATGTTGAGAAAGCAAGGAGAGAGAGCACCAAAATGGCGGCAGAAAGCTGCTTGTTGGAAGCCATGGCTGCTGAAACGAGAACTGTAGTAAGGAAATAATGCTGGATTTGATGTTGAATGTGAAAGGCAAGGGGAGGTTGGCCCATATTTAAAGACACATTGTGAGGTTCAAGTTGGAAATTTGATTGAGTGGAAGAGAGGGAGGAGCCTGATAACGTTACAGTTGGATTTTTTTGTATGCTTCTGCAAGACTTGGTTCTACTCATTTGGATGCTTCTAGCTAGCTACACGGTTATTCCCTTCTGCAAAATACCACCATGGTTTCACGTGTATTCCGAAATTTTTTGAGTTTTTACAAAATTTTAATATGAAAATTATAAAAATTATAATGTTTTATATAAAATTTTATAATATTTTTTATAAATTATAAGTGTTTACGGATTTTGTACACAATGAATATATAAAATGTTGTCTAAATTTTTTTTAATGATATTAATTTATATAAAAATTATAATTTTTATACATAAAAACACTTTATAAATTTTTTAAAAAAATTAAAAAATTTAAGAATATGTATTAGCATATGTTTTTTTTTAGTATGTAACAAAGCATGTGTACGATAAGTTGCTACATTTTTGTAAGACATTCTCGCGGGAGTTTTGTAAAGATGTATGAATAATTGTGGAGAAATAGTAGGATGGGTATTACAAACCTAATTGTGTAATTTTATCGCGTATAGACTACATCATGTAATATATGTACTACCAAATAAATAAAGGATTTATATTTCAATCAATTGTAATAGTAAAGAAATTATATTTATACTAATAGCACACAAAGTATAATCACATATTTTATGTTCTTTTATAAGTACATGATTTAATAGAGATACTCTTAATTATATTGATTATATTTTAAATATTTAAGTTGTGTGCACCAATAAAAAAAAGAAGCATATAATTAAATCAAATAAAGAATATATTTATACCATAAAAGTATAGAGTATTCTTTCTTTGTTTGACTTAGAGCACACAATTAGGTATGTATTTAACGCATCAAAATAGCTAACTTTTAGTATTTTGACTTAGTCAAACAATTCTTTTTCATATTTTAAATGTGCTTGGTGCACTAACTTTTTGGAAAGAAAAAAAAAACTCTTTTAAAAAGATACTCTAAATAACTTATAACTTATTAAAATGGAGTTTTTCTATCATTTTTTTTTCTTAATTTATCCATCTCTTTTTAGTTAATTGATAATTCATATCCTAATTACAAACTCTCATTTTTAATACTTATTTTTTTTTCTAATGTCATATTATGTTTGATGCTTATTTTTTTTACAAAATTAAAGAAGACAAAAAAAAAACTCACATATCATTCATATTTAGTATATGTTTATTAATTCAACATAAATAAATAAAAATAAGTAAGTAAATAAATAAATATATGATATCATAAAACATAATTTAATTAAATTTTAAATAATTTTATTCTTATTTTTAATATTTTAATTGCATTAATAACTTTTGATCTCAAAATAAATATAAATTAATTTACTCAATATATTATTTAATCATATTAACATGTCTTTTAATATTATTTTACATTTATAAGTTAGTTCAACAGTTAATTTTATCAAACACTTTTAATACAATTTGCTAACTTATCAATTTTCAGCTTTCAACTAATCGTTAGTAACTAATAGTTAGTAAAATAGCTAACAACTAACTTATCAACTATCGGCTAACTTATCAGCTATTTGCGCTAAACAAATTGTAAGTATATTTAATATAATCAAGAATAATCTCGAAATAATTTAAATGTAAAAAAAAATAACACACATAGAGTGTATTATGTGTAATTAATATAAATACAACTAAACTACCTATACATGAAATATAAATCCATAAATAAAGGAGGATAAAAAACAAAAATAAGAATAGAATACAAAAATTCAACGATATTTTAATTGAGGAGTAATGAAAGTAAACTAATGGCTCACTATTTTACTTTCTTAATTTCTTCTCAGTTAGTTAGCTCGGTATATACATGACGTCGCATACATTGTGTACAAGAAAACTAAATTTATTAATTTTATTTAATAATAATTAGTATTACCAATTTATATTATAAATTATAATATATTTAAATATAGATAAGTTATCATCACTTTTTTACTTATTAGATAATTATATTAATGTTAATTGTAAGAAAATATTATTTTTTTAATTTGATAAAATTATTACATTAATATTTCAAATTAATTAAATTTATTATTTAAAATTTTTCATCTTTTCAAAAATATTTTCTTAATATATTAGTACTCAGATGAATTTATTTATAAGTTATTTTGTTTAAGAATTTAAATTAATTACTTTATGTTAGAAGATTTAATTATTTAATTAATTAGAGTTTATACTTTGTCATGATTATTATATTATCTTAAAAAATTTATATTTTAAAAATATTTGTTTATGAAATTTTAGAAATATTTTAAATTAAATTGTGATAAATATTTAAAAGTCACAAAAATTTCAAAAAAGGAAATTATGAAATATCAAATTTAGTTTAATATTTAAAGATTATATAAAAATTTAAAGAGAGAATTTTTAAATAGACATTATCTTTCAAATCATAATTAGATATTACTAATATAAGTATTTTATTTATATATAAATATAATTATTTACTTATATATAAATTATGTAATACATGTAAAAATAATTACAATTGAAATCTATTAAATAATTTAGATTAAAAATTTGATGTAGATTTAAAATAGATAATTTTTGTAAAGAATAAGGATATATAACATTTATCAAAGTAGTTTACAATTTAAAAATTAAAGTATATATTATTAAAATTATTTAAATTTTAAATTATATAACTCACTAAAATATTAAAGTATTTTTAAATTTTAATTTTAATAGTAAATATTTAAATATAATACTACCAACTTTTTAGTTGAAAATCATTTCAATAATATTAAAATGGTTATCAAAATTATATTACTCAAATAAATAAATAATTTAAATATTAAAAATTAAAAGTTAAAATATTATTTGACAATTTAAAAAATAAAAAAATAAAAATAATAATTCAATAATCCCGTAGCAATAAAATTAAAAAACTAAATTAGAAATTAATTATAAATAATTCAAATAAATGATTTATTATTAAAACAGATAAATACAAAAATTTTATCTACTATTAAAATTAAAAAAATTAAAACATAAAAAGAAAATTAAAAACTCTCTCACTCTCTTAATAAATGAAAACACTTCTTGCATAATAATATTTGATTAAGGATAATTACTATGACTTTTATATTATTAGGAAAGTTAGAAATCAAAATATTATTTGATAATTTAAAAAAATTAGAAATTAAAATAATAATTTAATAATTTAAAAGTAATAAAATTAAAAAATAAATTAAAAATAAGTTATATATAATTAAAATAAATAAATTATTATTAAAATAAATAAATATAAAAATTATATCTATAATTTGAATTGAAGAAAATAAAATAAAAAGGATATTTAATTTTTTTTATTTTTTCTCCCTTAATAAGTAAAAATACTTGTTACATAGTAATATTTAAATAATAGTGAATATTATAACTTTTATATTATTAAGAAGATTGGATTGTTGACTTTTAAAATCCGTTATATATGGGTTTCTACGAGTGATAAGGGAAAGAATTTTAAAATTAATACAAAAGTAGAAAAATGAAAAAGACAACTTTACACTAGATAAGTGTGTTCCTAGAGAATCACGGGCAAAAGAACTGTGGACTAGGTTTACTTTCTGAATGCACAGGCTCTCATTGAATGGGAGGTGATAACCCTTTTAAGGTCAATTAGAACTCTTAAGGACAAAGGGTCATCACAGCTTTGGACGTTGTACACCAAGACGGCGATGAAAAGGGCAGCTTTGGCCTACGTTCTTGGTAACAAAAGAGATATATGGGTACCCTTGTTACTAAAAAATTAATATTTTATATATTTTTAAAAGTTATAACTTTTTGATAAATTTTTTATTTATATAAGATGATGTGGATGATTTATACAAAAAAAAAAAGATATTAATGATTGACAATTGAAGGTTGTCAGTAAGGGCGGACGCAAAATCCTAGATCAGTGGGGTTAGTCCAGATTTAAAATAGAAAAATTTATAACTTAATTTTTAAATTTTTTACTTTCTTTTATTAAGGTTCATTTTTAAAGATTTTTTTTAATTTAGTCGTTATCAAAATTTTAATTTAATCCTTTTATTAAATTTTTTTTAATATTATGATATATTTTTGAAAAATTTGAGTGGAGGCATGAGTCTCCACTAAACCCAACGTGAATCCGCCCATGATTGTCAAAATATACTTCAATGCTTTCAATAAAAATTGGAATATAGACTAGAAACTTATGAAAAATGTCTCTGAATTTAAGGAATATCATGATATTTTTGTATAAAAAGTTCAACTTGTGGATAAGATTATATGATTGAGAATTGATATGAATTGATGATACAAAGTGGTGGAGATAGTGTGCCGTGTGCATGTGTTGAAAAATGGTGGTTGCGTGGAGGCAATCATGCTGTATTAGGTGTCGAGCGTACGTCGAGCAACGCATAAACTGGACATGTGGGCAACCATGGATATGAGCTGGGGTCCAAAAAGTGGGGTTGATCGCGTTGAAGTTGGAACCAAGCATCACTTAAAGACCACATGAGAGAGTTGAGTGTCTAAGTGACAAAAAGGTATAAAAATTTGGTTTTATCACTTTTTATATAAAATATTATAACTATTAAAAGTTGTAATTTTTTCATAGAAACTTAGCAATTTTTGAAAATTTTTTTATTGTAATTTTAAATGATAGAGTTATAATTTTTTTTATATATTTATTATTATTACATATAAAATTTATATATATTTATAATTTTTCATGAAAAGATTAAAAATTTAATATGAAATTACAAATTTTATGACTTTCATATTAAACTTTGAAAGAAAAAAGCAAAATTTTGAGGATAACAAAACCCAAAGATTTATAAGTTAGAAAAAATAAGAGGAGAAAACGACCCCAAAAAGAAAAATGAAAATGCTGGCTTACTTTGTTTCCAATGAAAATGAAACTAATGTCACTTCTAATATATATGGAATATCGAGTATTTAAATTTAACCATTGGGGTGTCCTAGAATACTTGGTTTGGATTTTTTTAAATTTTCCAAGTAAAGGAATGTTGAGCATAAGATGAATTTCTTGATTTCTTCTTATGAAACACGATTATTAATATTAAATTCAAAGCTTTTAGTCGTTAAAAGAATATCTATCAACTATAATAAAAGGAAGAACGTCTCAAATATTTGATGGACCTTCTCCCTTTTATCTTGTCTTTTCTATATACAGCAATAGTGGCTATAGTAAAAACTACATCAACCTTCCCAAAAATTTCGTCCCACAAAACGATAGAATTATTTATAAAAAAAAAAAAACTTTTTGTAACCCTCCATCCTTCATTTAAATAATTACTTATATTTTTATTTTTTTTACATTCTCTTACATACGTAATATAATTTAAATTAAATTAATTATTAACATAAAAAGATATATTAATTTCTTGATATGTATGACTGAATGATAAAGGTCTTTCTAACTTTTAAAAACGGTAAATTAATATAATCCACTTTAAGTAATTGGAACGTGAACATGACTTTCAAAATCAAAACTATGAAAATTTATGGATAATACTTAAACTTTTATAAACTGTGTGAACATATATAACCTCTTATGGTAAGGATTAGAATTTTATTGTTCATAAATGGTGAATTCTAAGGATGATATATAATGTATTGTTTTGACCCTCCAATATTTCACAAGTAATGAATTTCATGGATCAAAATTTATTTTAAAGTGTTAATTAGTCCAATAATAAGTACATAAATTATTCTATAAGATGTAGTAAGCGATGGACTAAAAAAAAGTGTTAAGTGCATGATTTACATATGGTATGAGTATGTTAGTTACACATTTTTATAATTTGGATTCATATATACACACATCTTATATAGTCAAAATGGTTTTTGTGTAATTTACTTCCCAAAAAATACATTCCCCAAGAGATATTTATATTATGTTTTATTTAAATATAAAATATTTCTATAATTTAAAAAATAAGTGAATTTATATTATGTGAAAATTTAACTGAAAAAGGAAAATATCTATATATTTTCTTTTAAAATAACAATTAATTCTAATATTCATTGAGTAATTAATTGTTTCCTTGTATTTTAGTCAATTAATTGATAATCATCTAATCAGACCTGTGAATGCTGTTTACTTTTACATCATTAAAAGTAAATGATAAATGCTACTATAATTAACTTGCCAATAATATTTTATTCCACAACTTAAACTTAATTGGCATGTTATGTATTCATTTACACAACAACTAGTTTAACTGTGTGATGCGTGACCAAAAATATTATATAATGTTAATATTTGTTATTTTATAGTGGATTTAATATAATGACATTAATTATTATTTAATTTATTCTGTTTTAAAATTGTAAAAATAATTTTAAGATACTATTGTTCCAAACATCATTTGAAATAGATATTTCATAATTTCAAGTTAAATAAAATTTTGTTTGTTTAATGTATGTCATTACAAAGAATAAAAATTCGTTTTAAAAGTAATGAGTGAAATATTCTTTAATTATTTAATTTTATTACTAATAGTGTAAAAGCAGTAATAGATGAGCATTGATTAATCGAATAATTACAATTAATGAACTTAAAAAGAAATATGAATCCATTAGTAATCTCCCATAATAACGTTTTAATTTTATCTTAAATACTTTTACAATGCTTTTCAAATTTCAAAATTTTGACATAAAATTTATTAATTTTTTGGCTTAAAAAATTAGAGTCTTTTTTTTTTCAAATTTTAGTTGACTTTAATACATATTATAAGGTAGAGTTATAATTAAATCATGTGATTGACTTTTTTTAACAAATAATCTTAAATAAGCATACAAAATTTAAGGAATAGTATAAAGAAAAATTATATAACTGATTTGAAAAAAAAATCAGTATAAACATACAGCATGCAAGGGCAAGGAGTATTATAAAGAAAGAAATTTAGAAAACATTTAAAAAATACATATATAAAAGAATTTAAAAAATGTAGTAATGATAGAGTAGATAATCAAATAAAATTAATATAAACATAAATAATATAATATTATAGAATTCACATATTTAGTTTAATTAATGAAATAATAGAGGCAATCAAAATAATATCAAAATGAATAATCAAATAAAATAACAACTTAATATCATTGAAGTTTTTCACTCTATCATATTGCATTACAACAATAACAAGTCCTTAAATCTCTTTAAAGGAAAAAGGAGATGATTTCCTCTTAAAATTGACTTAAAGTGTCAACTTAATATTATTTTTTTAAAATAATAATTTTAAAAATAAAGTATCAAGTAAATATTATCCAAATTAACTATGATTTAAAACTAATCATAATTAAAAAAACAGTCATAACTTTAGATAAATATTATCTAAGTAGTCAGTTTATTTTAAATCTTCTGGTTTTAGTTCAAGCCCCTTACTTTTGCAATCATGTTTCCCACTTGTAAAATTGTTATTCAAATATGTAATTTCTTTATTAACACCTGTAATATCAATGATAAATCCAAAAAATATCAAATACTTTGTAATATCATGTTGATACACATTCATGAAAAACATTAAATATCATATAAGATGTATATACATATCAACTAAAATTATTTCATTTCTAGTGACTTAAATTTTACTGAAGCTTAAGAAGGAGAAGTCATATTCAATAATAATGGAATCCATCACCTCTTTAACTATTAAGTTATTTTGAAAGTTTATCTTATATTTGTGGCATGTAATTTTATATTTTTAATTGTTGGAGGTATCTTCAAGGTTATATATTAAGTATGCACTGGCTTTCTTTAAAAATTTCTTAAACCTTGAACAGTAAAAAACTTCTGATTAGACCTTGAATTCTATTACTCTTTTGTATAAATATTAAATGTAAATCTAAATATATAAAATATTGATCAATTAAAATGGAAAAAAAAAAGACATGAATTTGACAAAATCAAAATTATACTATTACTTTTTGATCCACCAAAATCACGTCTATATTGCTAGTTTTATCAGCATTCTAAAAATCAAGAACTACCCAAAGACGTATTACTCTAACCTTAAAGTTCTATGCATGCTTTGATGAGGTTACGTTATATACAAAATCAATGCTTCATAATATTTTCTCCTTCTTTACCACAAGTTAAATTTTCTGAATCAAATTAATTTAAGTTTTATTTCTCAAAAGTAAAACCTAATGACTTTAACAGAGAGACTAGTGATTTACTTTGAAAACTTAATTTGAATTTATAACTAGTCATATTATATATTATTTTAAAGTGTTGCAATCTCTTCACAAATTTAAAAGGACAATCTACCTAAATCAAAAAATGTTAATTTCTGTTAAGGTATAAATTCCAATAATATTATTGATGGTCGATTTTGGTAATTGATCAATCGAGGATTTTGAAACCCAAACTACTGTATAAGACGTGAAGTATGAAGAAACGACAAGAGCAAGAAGAAGAAGAGTAAGATAAACACACAGGATTTTATCGTGGTTCGACTAAAGCCAATATGGCCTCTACATCCACGATGACTGTATTTGCTTTTAAGTTGCTTCTCCACTCGATTTTACAATGCTTACAGTCTTCTCTCTATTTCAGCAGGGTTTCTGTATGTATTTTTCTATATCTTGTTACAATGGACTTCCCTCTTATTTATAGGAGCGGGGAAGGTTACAAGTTGTAATTTATTATTATAAAATTATTATTACAGCAGCATTAGATAATAAATGCTAGGCGTCAATTAATAACTGCAGGGTAAATCATTGTTAGACTTTGGAAGCTGATTTGCAAGTTGGAAGTATGTTCAGACTGTCAATCAGACATTAGCTGTTCCCAATTACATCGGGGAAAGCTCACTGTAATCTTGGTCTGCTGGAGGTTTCAAGTTCACATTGTGCATTTTGCTAACTGACTTGAGCGACCTTGCTTAAGATTAGTGTTAGTGTAGATGGGTGCCCTAGACCAATTTGATTGAGTCCTAGCACATCCTGAACTAAACATTCTGTGCATTTAGATATAAAG
>JANHAO010021023.1:0-12655 GCA_026873985.1 Saraca asoca | reverse complement strand
GCAAGCTCTTGCCTTACAACAGCAGCCCTCTGCAAAATTACAAGATATGTATGTTAGTTGAACTGCTCCAACAAGAAAAACCGATTATCCAAGTCAAAAAACTAGTATGGAGCCTTCCTAAATTACTAAGAAATTAAAAGGGAAGCTATAAAGGTATGCAGATGAAAACCAACCTTAATCTTTGTCAACATTAGCTTGAACCTATCAAAATCAGTGAGGGATGCTCTTCTCTTTTGGACAATCAATTTTCTGCCCCATGAGCTATTCTCCCACTTCTTCTTAACATCTATTAAGAGGTACACAAAATGGATTACAACAAGCAAATCCTTTAATGAAATAAACAAGAGACTTCAATGTACTTCAACCCACCAGCAGCCTCCATGGCATTAAGAAGATCCTTCTTCTTGGGGACCCTCTTGATATCAATCTTAATGTCAGTGAGTGAAAGCCTCTTGAAATTCATTTGAGACCGTACCATGTCAGGGGCATCAACAAGAGCCTGTGCATATTAAATAATAAATACTAGTGAGCATACATTATGTCCAATAATAATCACAATCATGACAATATATAACAACTATAGCCATAGCCAACTCATCAAAATCATATCAATATAATTAACAATAGCAAACTAATTCAGAGATATGAATATTCTCGTGTACTAAACTCATCAATTACACTCCCATACCATGTATGCATATAATACAATAACTTTTTCGGCAATGACAGTTGATATTGAGAATGAAAATAGCCTGTTCAGAGCTTTTGATCAAATGCCCATTAATATGCTGAAAATACAATTGGTTCTCAACTACATGTGAGCCACATGATCAAGCACATACAAGGATTACAGTCCAAAAAATAGTGTTTTAATTACGTTTGGAAGGAAATGACAGCAATGAATATATTATAAGAAGCATCTCAACAAGTTCCAGATTCATATTACCAAGAAAGCAGATTGCGTAGAATGGGACTACAATTCAATAGGCTAAGCATATACAGATTTGTTACCTAAAGTGTAATTAGCCCCCCCCCCCCCCAAAAAAAAGACCCATTTTTTTCTTACTAATTAATCTTAAGAGGTTTAAGCTTTGAGAAAATTAAGAAAAAAGCATACTCGGTTCTGGTCAATAACGTCGACAATGACGACGAGCTTGCCATAGTCCTTTCCGTAGTTGACGAGAGCTACTCTCCCGATCTCAACGTACCTCTTGAAAGGCTGCACAATAGAGCAAAAGAAGACGAAAAATTTGGCGTGAGAAGATCCAATAATAGGTAAAGAGTAAGAACTGCTTATGTCTAAAGAGCTAGGGTTCTCACCATTTTCGGCTAACTAGGTCTGTGACCGCTAAAACACAGAGAGAAAGGAGCGGTGGACGGAGATGAAAAGGAGTGTAGGAGATTAGGGTTTGGCTTATAACGAACCTTGCAATACTGAACGCCGGATAACATGGGCCGGGTCTTTGTTCACACGGCCCTAAACAGGTCAACTGTATGTTTTCCAATGATACAAAAATTACCGAAGAAAAATTAAAATTAAAATTTGAAAAGAGAAACAAATAATTGATTTGGTGGTGCAGTGCCACCCTATCCTGCATCTACACCACTTCCGGTGTATAAAATTTTTTTTAGGTTTAATGTTTTAAGTTGTAACATAGAACATGTCACTTCTTTCATCCAATTGAAAAAAAATAATTTAATGTACAATACAATTGTTATTATCATTATTGAATGTTGTGAATTAGACATATTAAGTGAGTTTATTTGTTATTTTGGGTGATTCTTTTATATAACTTGAAAAAATATATTTTATTTATTTGTGATATGATTTTAATTTCAATTTACTCATATGTGATTTAAAGTATTAACCTTAGCTCCTACTTTTCTAAATTAAGCAAATTTGTGTTTGATAGTGATAAAGGATTTTGGTTGATCTTATTTGATTTAATTTTAGTGGATCAATTTTGCATAATATTGGATTTTTTGTTGAAGATTTAGTTTAAGTTTTGTTTAGTCAAAATTGTAAAGGTTTAGAATTATTAGAATTTAGTTCAAATTTTGGAATCATTTTTAGTATGTTTGTCTCATGATTTTGATTAAAAAGTTTTTGGAAAATTTCATAAAAAACCATTCCAATATATTCTTAAATAATTTATCAAATTTTTTAAGGTTGAAAATATGTTTTAGAATTAAAATATTAGGTTTGAAATGGCTTTGAAATGAATTTTCAAAATTAATTTTTCAATCTCTAGACCTCGCGATTCGAATTGGAGCTTTTTTTGTTTTGTATTCGCGATCATGATCGCAAAAACATATTAATTGAAGTATGCCTGACAATTTGAATAAAAAATTTCTACTAGTTTTTGCAATTCTAAGTGCAAGCATCTTAAGTCTGACCAAATAATTGTAATTATTGGTGATTTGAATTGAAATTAACACTATTTTTTTACAAATTGAATCAAAGCCTTCATAACTAGCTTTCACAATTCTTATTGTGATTTTAATCAATAATTCAAATTTTGATTTCACAATTATGATTATGATTTTGATTACAGGGGTTAATTTTTCAAATAAAGGTCATTTCACTATGTGTTATGTTTACTTGATATAAATATCCATTTCATATTTTTTTCAATGCAAAAACCCTATTTCTCATAGGCAAACATTCTCTTTCATCTATGCTTCAATTTTTTTTATCTAATTTCTTCAATATAAGCTAAATTTGAGTGAATCTATTCCTCTAGTATTTCAATTTGTAATTTAAAACTTTAGAGTTCTTTCAATTTTTCTATCATAACTTTTCAAATACATTTAGGTTTTCTAAGGTGAGCTTTATCTGGAGTAAAAAGAGCGGTTAAACTCTTTGTTTTTACTTTTGAGTGAGCGGTTAAGCTTCTCAAAAGGTTTTCAGTTATGATTAAGCAATTGTTGTAAAGGCTCTCCAAGTGCTTGTCTAAACTTGGAGGGATTGCTTTTTAGTGGATTCAAGCTTGGTTGAAAGCTTGAGAAGATAATTTTTCAAGGGGAACCATTATACATTTGTGTTTAAATCTTTCTATTCTTACCCTCTTTATTTTCCATCAATTAATATTGTAATATCTATTTTTAGTTTTGCTAATGATTAAGATTGTAGGATACTGTATTTTTTACTGTTAAAATTTATTAAGCATTTTGTACTTCATTGTTTATCATATTGCCCATAAGTTGGTATGCTTAAGAGAAATGATTTCCTTCTATGAATCTATTCATCGAGGCCTTGCCTATATATATATATATATATATATAGTTAAATAAGTTATGTTATACAAGTATTTTGATTTGTTATTTCTTGTATGCAAACATCTTTATCAAATTATCTTGAATTTGTTTGAATTAAAATCATTTCTGGATTTTCCAAAATCAAGAGATTTTCAAATAAAATACTAAAAATTATGAAAGTTTCAAAACACCCAATTCATTCTTTCTTAGGTGTGGGTTGCCTTGTTTTACATAAAGTGTCAAAAAGAGACAATCTATGATTTGCTCTGTTAACACTTTGCTCACTTGTATTAATTTTACGTGCAAATCAAATGGAATTTATCACATTCTAGTCATGTGCTCATTTTCCTTTCTCTATTAAACTAGAATTGGGATCCCAAAACCTTAATTATGTCATCTCTTCCTCTATTTCTTCTCCAATCTCAAACTCTAGCACCTTAATATTACATCCTTGCGTTTCCATTTAACATTGGTTTCAATGGAATTAAGCATTTACTCAATTCCTCAAAGGGGCAAGGCATAGGGTTATCAATCCTTGCAATTCTCTAGCTGTTTGTAGGATGTCATGATAGCCCATAAACTTTAATAGAAGATTTTTCACCTTTCTAAAATACCTAGTCAATTTACTCCCCTATCTAAATGCATTTTACAGTTTAATTCTTTTTTGGTTAAAGAGTTATAAGTGCTTAATGCAATTTTAATTTCTTCTCTCAAGATTAGACATGCAAATTTTTTGAATTAAAGCTCAAAGATGTAATATTAAGATATTACGATTTGAGATTGGGGAAGAAATAGAGGAAAGCATGACAAAAATCAAGCTTTGAAAGCTCTATTTCGGTTTAATGGAGGAAGGAAAACAAGCACATGATTGACATGTGACAAAGTCCATTGGATTTGAATAAAAAATTAACATAGATAGGCTAAGTTTTAATGATGCAAATGGGTTGCCTCTCTTTTATGCTTTAAATCACAAGTGGGTAAATTGAAACTAGGGTCATATCATAGATAAATAAAGTATATTTTTCTCTAACTTTAATGCATGGAATTTATATATAGATTAACATTTTTTTAGAAGATAATCTTTTTAAATTTCAACAATGACATCCTATTCTCATATCAATCATACACCTAAAGTAAGAAAGATAGCTTTTTACACCATAGTAAATTGCCTTTTTCCTATAATTATATTGTGTTGGCCACAAATAATTGTTGATGAAAGCTATATATATTAACAATTGATCATGACCTTCAATACATATATTAACATTGTACTTTTTGATTGAAGGACAACTTGACCATAAATGACTAATCTCTTATAAGGGAATTGCTAGTATTGCGAGATTGGAATATGGTGTTAATTTTGCATATTATTTTATTTGACCATCTAATAAAATTTTTTAATAAATTTTTAGCAATTTTTAAGAACTATACCGCTATTTATTGTTGGGTTACCATAAAAAATAAACTTTTAACTATAACACCTAATCAATCCACAAATTTGCTACCACAACAAATGCCATGCCTTCCCTAGTGAGGTGAAGCTTTTCACCGTTGCTTTAGAAAGGAAGAGCTACATTCATTAATGCACTCTAGGATAAGCTTCCACTTTATATTTAATCTTCTCTTTGCCTTAGATTTTTCTTTGTTTAGCCACTTGAGTTTTGTGATCTAGCATTTTTGGTTTGCAATTTTAGAAAAGCTTTTAATTCAAGCTTTGGTTTTAGAGGCAAATTCCAGTCTTTTGTTTTGTAGATTTCACTTTCTGATTCTAATTGGTATTCACTTTTTATTTCAAAGATGCATAATTGATCGTTTTGTCTGTGATTCCATGCTCTGCTTGCTTAACTAAGCATTTTGTTCAAATTATGTTCATTGAATATGCAAATTAAGTTCAAGTTAAGGTTTAATCTTAGTTGCTTTGAGCAGTGTAATTTTTATAAATTTTAAATTCTATTTAGTTTAATATTGGATTTAAATTTGTAAATAAAGTAAAAAACTAGAAATAAAATATCAATTTTGAAAGATCACATAATCATGACTTTAGTTTTCTTGTTTCACGAGTTAGCATATTTCTTTGTTTAACCATTGTCTTCTTAATTAATTGATATTGTTCAACTTTGTTGTTAATATTACTTAAGTAGTGACTATGTCAATAATTGCTCATAATTGGAATTTACTCCACCATTGGTATCACACTAGTCTTTTTATTTAAACTAACTTTTCATTAGTATATGTAAATGTATGATTAGGCTCTTTCTATAAATGTATCTATACTTGGAATTGGGTCTTTTATCACCGTGTTCCATTGTAATTGTATTTTAGGATTCCAAACCTATTGGCAATGGCCTATAAAGATTAAAAAAAAAGGAAAAATTTTGAGCTAGTATTTGTTTTTTTTTCTTTTTAGGTTGAAACAAAGAGAAAAGATGTAGTAGAGGAAGAAAGAAAACTTTTTGGTTTGAATTGGTTATATTTTAGAACTTTTTCTATTGATTTTTAGAATATTACAAATCTATATAGTTTTGTTTTTGTAGCTGATATTGACTTGTTTGTGGTAATTATCTTGGTCAATTTTCTTGTAAATATAGAATTATCTACTTAGACATAAAATATTAAAAGCAACCTAAATGACCTAATTAAATTATATATAGGGTGTGTTAAAAAATTAATTTTGCAAATTTAAAGATTGCTTTTCTTTTGGTGTTGAAACATTGATTATATTTACTATATTTTTACTATCCTTTTTCTTTCCCTTTTTTTATATAGTTTTTTAGATGAATTTAGTATGCTAATTAGGTTGTTGTGAAAATTCATGTTAATTCTGACTGTTGAACATGAAAATATACTATAGCAGGTTTCTTACTTCTTTTTTTTTGGTTGAAATCCATTTTTATTCAAAATTAGTTGGTTTTTATATGCATTTTTATTCAAAATTTATATGACTTTCATTTAAGAATTACTTGCTATTATAATATATGTAATTATTGAATTTTTGATTGCATGTCTCTTATAGTACCTCTTGGAAATACTATGCATTATAAAAATAATGATGTGATCAAACTATTGAAGAAGTATGAAGTAGAGTCTCTAGGATGCAGAAATTGATAGTAGTAATGATACTTTAAAGATGTAGCATGTATATATATGTAGTTTTTAGCATTCTGCTATTTTTGTGGATTCATGTAATTTTATCTTATTGTTTTATATTTCCTCATGCATGTTAATCATGCACATGAAGTCCTAAAATATGAAATCAATTCTAAAGAACTTGATTTTACAATAGTGTGGATATAACAGAGGTAAGGTAATCACTGTGAGTTTGATTCTTTTAGTTTTTAGATTTTTCCTCAAAGTTGACGTAAGATATCCTTTGATTGGTTTATCATGAACTTTTTAGAACTAATAAGTCTATAACCTTATTCCTTTATTGTCCACCATTGTGTTGGTAAATTTGTATCATAAAATTTCAAATTGTTTTAAAACTAATAAGGTCTGTCCTTAGATTCTTAAATCTCCTAATCTGATCTTATTTGTTAGGAAACTTTCTGTAGTGCATTTTGGCATGAAATAAAGGTTGTTATCAAAAAAATTTAAGGAATATATCATTACTGATGAGGATAAAGTGTGAGATACTTATAAACCTTAACTAGTGATTGTTTTCATTACATTGTATGATTTTATTATAGTTAAATTAATTGCCTTTCTGTAGGAAAGCATTAAGAAATGATCTTTCATTGTTTCAGAAGACTTGGCATCCAAATGTTGTCCAATTTCTAGGTGTTGTGACTCGAAGTAGTCCGATGATGATTGTAATGAACGAAATGCCTTCCAAGGTTTTTTCTATCTTCTAGTCGCATAAACTATCATTCTTTGGCTTCATTGGGATTTTAGTTTGATGAATTTTAATTATGATTTCTTAGAAAATGTTTTTTTATCTATTTTGCCCATTAATGGATCAAAGAGATCTTCGTGCTTTCTTAAAAAGAAAAAAAGTTCCCAATAATAGCCATAAGATTTGCACTTGATATTGCTATGTCCTTGACTCTTTCATTCCATAAAATGATTTATGTACTTTCATTTTCAGCATTAATTGAGATGCATATAGTTTTTCAACATTTTTGTTATCTGAATTGTGATTCATGAACTGCTTTTATGGTCTCACATTGACTTATACTCGTTGGAGGAATATTTTATTCAATGTAGACTTTAGCAACATTTGTTTTATTTTGCTAAAAAAAATGACTTTAAGTAGATTCTAGATGGAGTACAGTAATGTTCACTTCTTGTCCTTTGTATTTATTTTTTGTGAACAAGGTTATTTGAACCCAATTTTGTTTTTGTCTTAAAATTATGTAGAGGAATGAGCTATTTGCATGAGAATAAGCCATCACCCATTATTCATCGTGATCTTAAGCTCTTGTAAGTTTCTTTGTTTAACTTACTATTTTCTTCATTGAATTTCTACTATGTAGGATCCATTCCTTGGTTAGTGTTTTTCACTTTTAGCTTTAATGGCCTAATACAGTTTACACTTTCTCTCAATATTCCTCAGGAGTAACTTCATGGTTAGTAAGTTTCTGGTAGTTAAAGAAGATAAGCCTATAATCGTCGAGATGATTCTTATGAGTGCTTTTTTATTAGATGATTTATTTATGAAATGTTACATTTTTTGTCATAGGAAAATGTTAAGACATTTTAATGCAAGAGACTTTATCAAGCTGCTTACGGATGAATATTCTAAAATTAGAATTTTTGTTATCATTGGCAAGTCATGATATGGCTTTAAAGGTTTTCAAACAAGAAAACTATGACACCAAATTTCTAACAATAGTTAATGAGTTTGAATAGCATTTTTTACTTTAGATTTTTTTGAAATTAATATTAGTGTATTGACCACCAAACTTGTACTAGCTAGTTTACAATAAAAGAGAAATGGTGATTAGACCATGAGGAGCTGATAGTGAATATATAGACAGTAATTTGTAAAATTTGAAATCTATCTAATTTACAATTGAAGAAAGCCTGAACCCTTCTATAGATGTATACTATGAATTCTTGAGTCTCTTGTATGTGATACACATTATAAATTATGAACTTATGATTGATATTACATGAGATATTAGATTTTGTTTCCTACTTGAGTCTTTATATACAATTATTTGTTGTGAGAATTTTTTTTTACAAAAATAAAATTCATTTGTGACAACCCAAACAAGTAAAAAAAAAGTATGATTACTAATTGTGATAGCCAAAAACTGTCACTAATAGTCAAAAAATATCTTTTTGCCCAAATTATTTGTGATGGCCAACAAATATCAATGAATGATGTGTAATTTTTTTGACAACTGTTAACTATCACAAATAAGTACTGTGTCTCTTTTGGGATTGAATATATTATGATAGCCACTAAGGTTGAAAAATATGATGGCTTATTTTTTACTATCATTGACTATTAAGAATAAATTTTGTGACAAGGCTTATTTCGACACTTCTCTATAGCCAAGTAAGTGTCAATAATTGTATTTTTTTATGGCTTTACTTAGTACTATTAACAACTGTAATCATTGGAAAAGATGTGATTTCTTGTAGTGTTGTGTTGAGAGAAGAGAAATAGCCACATGTATAAAATTAGATATGTAAGATCAATGACAGATTTAAGACCTATGGGCTAGGAATATAAACTAGCCAAACTGTTTATGAGCTACACGACTTTGACTCGCATAAAGGTGTGGCATGACTTGATTCATTTAATAAACAAATGAGTTTAAATATGAAATTAGGCTTGAGTAGTAAGTGAGTTGAGTTTGAAAATTTTAAATCATGGGTCATTTAGTTCATAGATAGTTGGTTTAAAAAATAATAATTAAAAAAATATATATGTATATATATATTAGATTTTATATATAATATCATATGTTTATTTTTTAAAAATCATATTATAATTATAATTATAATTTTTATTTTTTTATGATCTCTTTTAAATATTTAATATTGAATTTCTTTTTGAGTAGAATGACTTTCTAAATAATTTCACAATTTACACAAATTTATTAATATGAAAAATGTAAAGATAAAATGATAGCTTACTTTTAGATAAAACTCTAAAATGTGAAGAATTGAAGATATAAATCTTTTTGTAGTTATAAAAAAAGATTATCTTAGTTGAATTTATATATTCTTGAAAAAAAAATGAGTTAAATGAGCTGAACTTGAGCTTGTTCGTTTATTAAATGAGCTAAGTTTAAAATCAATTTCAAGCTCATTTATTAAATAAGCCAAACTCAAGTTCGTTCATTTATTAAATGAATGAATTTGAAAATGTTAACACTTAGCTCAGCTCATTTATGTCGTTACCCACACATTAGTGAGGTTAAATGTTCATGTGAATTTAAATCTAAAATTAAGTGGGTTGACTCTGATGATTTACATTAAAATTTATTAAATATTATAAAAGCAACACATCTAACATAGGTGTAAACAAATCAGTGTGGAGAATATGTTCACTCATGAACATATAGATCCTTGTGTAGGACTAATGCTATGTTTGGATGAGATAGAATGGAGGGGAAAAAGAAGAATGAGAATGTCATGTCATAACGTTTTTCTTATTTGGGAATTTTGGTTAATGAGGAGAAGAGAATGAAAATCTATGATTAATCCTCAAACACCCTTATATACTCACATTTTTGTGTTCTTTCAATTTCAAAATTTTTAAAAGATTTTCCAAATATCTAAATAAAGGGAAGAGAAGTAATTTTTTAATTGCCCATTCTCCTCCCTTAACTTAGAATTCGTTTGGTTCTAAAAAAATTTCATAGAAAGTACAATTTCCTAATAAGTAGAAAATACTCAAATGTTTGGTTGGCTACTAACTCAAAAATGGGAGAAGTTGTACTTCCCACAAAGCATGGGAAGTTACTTACCTAGCCCCCCAGATAAGTTCTACTTTTTGTATTTTTAATGAAATAAAAATATAAAATTATCTTTGTAAATTTTAAATAATGACAAGAGTGTCATTTTAAAAACTTATCTAGTATCTTGGCAAAATAATGTAATTTTTATGTGATACATTTTAGTAATTTTGATAATATTTATTAGAAATTTTGATAATATTTCTTAAGAATTTTATAGTTGAATCAAACACTATATAGGAATTTACTTCCTAGGAAGTTTTACTTCCTTAGTGCCAACCAAATAACTTTTAACACTTCTTGTGAAGTTTATACAGGAACTTACTTCATAGGAAGTTTAACTTTTGATAAGAACTTATCTCTTATGTGAGCTAAATGACTTCTTATATTTGATTTTCTCTTATTATCTCCATTTCCTCCCCCTTGTAACTTCCATTCTTTCATTGTCTTCCATTTTCTTTTCTTTCTTTCTAAAAAGGGTATCTTTCTTGTTGTCTTCTTTCACAAATGAAGAGACACACTTTTTTTAATTATTTGATCAAGATATACTTGAAAAATTGGGTATATAAAATTAGATTTCAGTCCCTAATGCTCTTGATATGCAAGCTTAAATGTGGTTTTGAATGATGTTGCTATTTATTTGTGCCAACATCCTTGTCTAAAAGTGTGCGTTTTCATTATCAATGACTTATAAATATGTTTGAAGCTTTTAGCTAAAGTAAAGAGATAGGAATATAATATCGTGTAATTTAAATGTTGTATAATGGATCTATTGCACTTAAAATTATTGTATAACCATTATTAACATAAGAGAATCTAAATTTCATATGTATAGATACACTAATTTTTATGCTTTGTTTGAATCCAACTATTCTAGAATTGAATTCACAACAAATGATTTCAAATAATTTATAAATGAATTCTAATATTTAGAATCTATATTAAGAAGAATAATTTAATTGGTTTACAAACAAAAAAATTCTAATAAAATTCCATCAAATTTGCAATGATTTTAAGATTCAAAATGAAAGTTTAGGAATAACACAATAGTTGAAAATCACCTAGAATAGCCAAATATAATTGACATATGCACAAAGGAATGAAGTTAAAGCTTAATAATGAAGGTTGTCAAGCCCATTTTATTGCTTAAGTTAGCATCGGTCATTTAGTTTGTTTTAAATTTTAGTAGTGGAAATGATAGATCTCAATAGCTAAAAGCCTTTTATAGGTGCATCACCAAGAAGGCATTGGAGTAGGTGGCACAGATATGTAAAAATAAGTTAAGGCTTGTAGGCTAACCTTTGAATTTTATTCGAGCTAGACTTTAATTCTTAGGCCTTATAGGCTAAGCTCGTATGGGTCGATTTGGATGGGAACGTGACAGGTTTGCTTGGCCAAGACAAGGTGAAAAGGGCCAAAAATTTCAAAAAAATTTCTCCCATTGGCTGAGCAAAGCTCCCATAGATCCATCGGTATGAGGTCTCAAATACTACTCAAAATAATTCTAGAGTAAAAAGAAGAGCTTACTAACCTTTAGTCCAGCTTAAGCAGCGGAAGAAGAGGATGTTTCTGAGTCACCAAGTAGTCGAAGTATACTACCTCTACCGATGATCCATGCCAGGAAAATCCTCTTAATGGCCTCTAGAACTCTTCACCAAGTGCTAGCAAGGTTGGAGCTCGGATGGGACAAGATTTGGTGCCAAAATTTCGGAACTTTTCCGGTGCTTCTTCTTTCCCCTTTAGTTCGGCCTATCTGAAAATGGCCACTCTTCTTGTCTGAAAATTGGCTTCCTCTTTTTACAAAAGTGTTGGCCATAAAATAGGTAAAGAGAGGGCTTGAAACGACGCTGTTTTTGGGGTGTAATGAAACAATTTTCATTAATTACAAAATGGCCCCAAGAGTTTCCACAAATTCTATTTTGGCCCCAAAGTAATTTCACCAAATTGTAATTTAGTCCCTGGACATTAAATGTGTCCAAAACTTGGCCATTTCATTTCCTATTATGTGTGTGACCTAATAGGCCCCTGATCTGTTTCCAAAATGTCCTTTAAACCATTTGAAGGCATATTAATTCCTCCAAATTACTCAATTAGACTTTAAGCTATAAGCGGACTCTAGCAAGCCACTATAGCTACCCAATTCACGGTAGGAATCTTCAAGGTGACAAACTTGTTGTAAATGGTCTATTGTGTGTTATTCAGTATGAGTTACACAATGTGCATGATACAATCCTTTCATTACAATATCTGGATTAGTTAAAGGTATGGATGACAGTTAACCTTTGTAACCAATCATATTTTCTCAACAGCATGAATTATCTGACGTGATTGAATTCGAGCATTCAATTCCAAATTGAGTCTTGTGAGCACTCAAATCCAATTCGATCTCAATTCAACCTTATACAAGGATTTTCCAGTCAAACTAATTCGTTGAGTGGCCTATCGGATATCACTCAAATGAGTAGTAATGAATCCCATCTTGATTA
>JANHAO010021022.1:0-12649 GCA_026873985.1 Saraca asoca | reverse complement strand
ATATTAAATATATTTTTTTCATCTTCAAAAATAAAAAAAACACATGTTTTCAAAATTTACATCCAAACAAGTTTTTTATTTTTTGATTCTAGAAAAATAGTTTTTAAAAAATTATTGTCAAAAATAATAAAATAAAAACACCTGAAAATACTTCCAAACAGACCCTTATATCTCCAAATATAAAATAAGAGAAACTAAATTTTCCAAAATTCTTTAAAACCATTGTGGCTTTGTTATGATTTTTCTCTTCCAGCCATTCAGGCTCAGTTACGCGGAACCAACTATTTGTAACTATCTGAACTATAAAAATATATAAATAATTCCTTAATTTTCATAAATTATAGACTTAACTTCTTTTATTATATTTTTGTTTACTAAACCTAATGAAGTAAGCCATTTTTTTTTTATCATGTGACTAAGTAATATTATAGAATACATCTTTATCATAGAATACATCTTTATCGTTTAAATTTATCATTTGTGAATTTTGAAAGTCTAATCCAGCATATTTTTATCTCTATCTAAAATTTATTATTTGTGAATTATGAAACTTCAATCCTAAGAATCGAATGTATCTACCAACAACAATTTCTTTATTACAACTGATATCTTGAACAATGAATATCTATTATCATATGTTAATTAGTCATAGATACATTGATTATTTTATTAATTTAATGTACAAAAAATTAATAAAAGAGGTCAAGTGCACAAATTATAAAGGCTAAATAGGTCATTTATGCATTTCTATAATTTAGGAGATTATGTGCACATTGTAAATAATTAAGGGAAATTTTGTGTAATTTACCCGTTTATCTAATGTGCAAATTAATCCAAATTGGTTTGAATTAATAACTTTTGCGCTCAAAAGTTTCAACTAGACTTCAAGGGCTCCGAGTTTGTAGTTACTGACAAGAAAATTAATAGGATATAAGTGATCTCGATAGCTAAATTGGAAATAATGTCACACTTTGCGAGGTTACGTTGTTTGTACACTTTTTAGACGAGGCTCCAAACTAAGTTTTTTCTCTGATAATTGATAGCTTACAGCCCTCTTGATGCTTTACGTGTTAATTAAGAATTTTTATTTTCAATTTAACAAAAATTATCAATTTAGATTCAATTAATTGTAAATTAAAATAAAATCAAAATGTGACTGATTATCTTTTCTTACTAAAATTGTAATTAAACCTATCACACTTTGTTTCTAACCCTCTTAAAAAAGTTATCTACATATTGCAATTAGGTTTAAAAAAAAAGGCAAACATTATTTTAATCTATGCATATTTTTTAATTTGATTTTTATATTCAATTTGATCATTGGCAGATTCACTTTGATTCAATCAAGTCCCATTGTCTATTTATTTCTAATTTTATTTTCGAAATTGATATTATAGAAATTTGAAATCTAATATAACGTTCTCCGACACTTACATAATACTCAATTATACTCGCAATTTGGTAAATAAGGATAATTACTTAATTTTTTTTCTTTATATCATTTAGTACAATTATTTTAATTCTCACACTTACTCAGTCTTCTTATATAGTTACATTTAATATCTATATAAGTATTTGATGACATCATATCAAATTTTGAACTTTCAAATTATCACTTTAGTTAATCAGATGTTACGTAGATGAATTAAATGACTTGATTGAAAAAAATTAAATTTGTCAAATACTAAATTAAGAATGAAAACTAAATAATAACTAACTTAAAAAATTTACATATTAGAAAAACCAAAATGATATTTTAGTAAAAAAGAACTAAAATTTGTTCAAGGAAAAAGTAAAAGTGAAAAAATTATCCATGCTTCTTAAAATGAATTTGTACATTATTCATTTACAAACTAGTGAATAATAAAATATTTAAATAATTTGTAGGAGATTTTTAATTAATATTTGTATTCAAAACATATTTACTAATTAAGTGTCACGACCTAATCCTTGATCATAACCAGTGTCACAGTTCAGCAGCTCTCTAGCTGAAACTGTGTGGTGCATGTTGCTAACTTTTGGTCAACATGTCAGCCTTCCCATAAACTTGAGTTATACTTAGATAGATATTAAAGATATTGAGGATTTTGTCACCCGTACAATCAAAATCCAATATACAATATGTCTACAAGCCAACATGAACATTGTAGTCAAAGCATCAGTGCATACCGAGCCTCAAAGAACATGCCATACAATAAGCTTCTAGTGCATACCAAGAAGGGACTTTTAAAAATAGAGAGCGAGACAACTCCGTTTTATTAATATATGCCTCATTACATAGTTTTAAATATGTAGGGGAAGTATCTCTAAGCTCCACACTCGATCCTTAGTCCAAGCCATGGTGCCCCACTAATCACTGATTTGCCCCCTTAAAGAGCATCTTAAGCAAAATTCTTATTAACAAGAGTAGACATACTTTTTTTCAGTTAACATAAGGACTTTTTACCTAGCTCCTAAGAGTTCTAACGCACCATTTCATATGGACACGAAGATAAAAATGCAAAGATCATAACCACGTACTTTCCTATTCGTATTGGATAAACGATCCATGCTAAAAAGATATAAATACCCTTAAAACGGGAAAAATTAGAAAAAATAATCTACAAGTGCATTTGCTTCCAAATTCGTGTCACATGATCTCCTCTTTATACTTTGATTTTTGTGCCAAGTTTCTTCTAAATCTAAGTACATCCACCTGCCGAATCTTGGTTCATAATGCCTGATTTGTGACATTCTCCTCCACTTCAAATGTCAATGCCCTTATTTACACCTCAATCTAACACAACTTCCATGAAGGTTTCTCCTCGAGCACTAGCTTCTTGATCTCAAATCTTTGTATAAGTCTTCCGCCTGCTCCACTCGAATTACTTCCTCGGCCACTCTGCTTGTCTTTTTGAACTAACATCATTCGGGAGGCTTTGATGAATGACACTATCAACCTAACATAGCTTTTAAGATCGTCATCAGTCTGCTGCTCCTCAGCTCCTCCTCAGACTTCCTCTCATCTCTGTCTCCTTAAATCTGCACTATTGCACATTTACTTTCCCTCAATAACTTTAGGTAGTTGCCTCCGTAACTTTAGTGCCCTCGACAATTCTGCCTCTGCAGACTCGAATGAGTTTCCTCTAAAACTCGAAAATCTTGCTACCTCTGTAGACTTTGTATCCTACCTCCGTAGGCTTAACTTTGTTGTCTCGATACAAACTCACTTGTCACTATCTCTATAGCTTTCCCTTGATTTTGTTGCCTCTGCAACTTCACTTGTCCCACTGCCTTTGCAATATTTGGGGTTGTTACCTCTGTAACTTGTGCTTGCCTTACTACATCTATAGCTTGCAACACACTATTCTCAACTCACTATCTTCGCATAGCTCTTGATTCCATTGACTACCTCTATAGTTCTCGATTCAACTAGCTATCTTTGCATAACTCTCGATTCAACATGCTACCTTTGTAGTATAAGTGTGTGCTACCACTATAACTTGTGTGCCAGCTTGATATTTTGGATCTCTACTAATAGATAACCCCATATCCAATGTCTCATACCACTGATGTGAGAGACGCAAGTCTTACATTTTGTTCGAACGCAAGTCCCATACCTTGCTCATAAAACATGGCCTACTCACAAGTTCCCTTGCTTACAAGTTTGCTTGCGTTGTATTCGATCAATCTATTATACTTTCACCACGCAATTTTCACACTCGATCGAATCCTCCGACCTTCTTTGAATTGATACCTTCATAGTATCATCCAACCATCATAGTCTATTCAAAGTTGATGCAATCTTGCACCATGGTCCTCATGATCCCTCATAGGTTTGTACACTCAAGTACTATCTACTCAAAGATGATACTGGCTCATCTCTTATGACTCTTATAGCCACTCACCAATATCATTGCCCTCATAGCAACTTCTTCGATGATCAGTGCCTCCTCTCTTGGCATTTCTCGAGCAACATTTCCCCTCTAAAGAATTTCTTCTCTGTGCGCATCCTTAGGATGGCTCCCCCACATCAATGGCTTTGATGGGGGTTGAGCATTAAGCATCCTCCACTTGAGCTCAAGTTTCACTTTACTTGTGCACTAGCAAATGTAAATCTCATGGTCATTGCCATAAAGTTTATTTTGTGACTATATAGTGCTAGCCTGCTATGCCTTGAGGTCATTGCCACTACTCTGTTAAATGACTATGTAGCTTTAGCTCATTACTCAGGTATCATTATCGCTTGTCATATGACTATGATATGCTAACTCCCTAGCATCTCAAATCTTGTGGATTAGTGCTATAGTTCACTCTTGCATCCACAGATTGTGCACAAGGGATCCCTTTGGGTCATCTTATTCCCCTTTAGGTTTACTCCTCTGAGTAAAATCCATGTCCTCTGACATGATTTTGGACTCTTCTAACAAGATTTATCTACTCAACACATCACAATAAATGTGCCATCCTTCAGGATATATCTACTGTCTGTTGTGGCCATGTTTCATTGGTTCTCATATCCCTCTAGATATATTAATCCACTGGTTATGATGTGGCCATGCACTCTTGCATGACTAACGCTTCACCCTTTGGCTCTACTAATTGTTAACTTATCCTTCTAGACGTGACCAAACCCTTTGGTAAGACCAAAGCTTCTCCTGAGCCTCTTCCTGCTAGATAGGCCGTCAATTTACTCACCCTTTCGAGTGGTTTGCTTTCCCTTGAATGTCTACTATGAATGAGTACATAATTAATGTCCTATGCCGTATAGTAAGTCCATCAACTTTTACACACGCTTGCACTTAATGCATCGTTAACATTCCCTTAAATGCAATATCTCGCACACTAGCCCTTGAAAAGCTCCAACCTCTTACACCTCTCTCAATTAAGTCCTTAGTAGCACTTCTTAGCTTTCTCCCACGAGTGTTTGCATGACTCACAAGCTTTATATGCTTTCAACAAGCCGACTCCATCCCAATGATGGCCACCCAATCTACTGTTTAGCAACTGGGCTCCGATACCAATTTGTCACGGTTTGACAATTTTCTAGCTGAAACTATGCAAATTATGTTGCCAACTCTTAGCTAATATGCCAACCTTCCCATAAACTTGAGCCATACTTAGATAGATATTTGAGGTATTGAGGATTTTGTCACCCATGCAACCATTATCCAATGCACAACATGTCTGCAAGCTAACATGAACATTGTAGTCAAAGCATTAGTGCATACCAAGCCTCAAAGAACGTGCCATACAAGAAGCCTTTAGTGCATATCGAGAATGGACTTTTAAAAATAAGGAGTGAGACAATTCTGTTTTATTAATATACGTCTCATTATATAGTTTTAAGTGTGTAATGGGAGTATCTCTAAGCTTCACACTTGATCCCTAGTCTGACCCATGGTGCCCCATTGATTACTGATTTGCCCCCTTAAAGAGCATTCTAAGCAAAATCCTTATTGACAAAAATACACATACTTTTTTTCAGTTGATATAAGGACTTTTTGCCTAGCTCCTAAGGGTTCTAATGTACCATCTCATATGGACACGAAGATAAAAATACAAGGATCACAATCACATACTTTTCTACTCGTACTGGATAAATGATCTATGCTAAAAAGACACAAATTCCCCCAAAATGGGAAAAATTAGAAAAAATAATCTACAAGTGCATTTGCTTCCAAATTTGTGCCACATGATCTCCTCTTCATGCTTGATTTTTGTGCCAAGTTTCGTCCGAATCTGAGTACATCCACCTATCGAATCTTGGTTCACAATGCCCAACTTGTGACAACCGACGTGAATATCAATCCCTGAATAATATCACCAACATTTAACCAGTTTCTATTATCCATTTCTATTTATATTTACTAATCATATTTATTTAAACTCATTTTATTAGTTGAGAAATTATAAACTTATATAAAAATGAAGACACATTAAGATATAAACATAATGTTATAATTTACAAGAGCATTACCTGAATAAGACATATGCCTTAAGGAACATTAATGTTACTGGTTTTTCATCAAGTTTTCAAAAGACATGTTCTATGAGTCATTCCCTATACGACCCCATATGTCCTTACAAGGGTAAAAGTAAACCAAAAAATTAGATCAACCTATGGCTCATTATGTAACCAAAAGTATAGGTTAAACTAAGCCGTTGTGGGTACTCTATGGCCCTACTATGTATATATTTTCAAAAGAGTAGCAAAATGTAAAGTTTGATGGTAGATACCGTAAGGATCTGACCATCTTATGGCCATAATTAGCATGACATTAGGGGGTTCTCTAGGTATGATTTCTACTTCATGTAGGATTTCACATCTTGCTAAATTCAGTATTATGACATAATAGATTCTAACTTTATATATTCCTAATGGCCTCTCAATAGTGGTGGTGAACATATCAGTAGTTACTTTAATAAGGTCAACGTCCATCCTTACATTCGAAAGATGAAATAGTGGCAATAACATGAGAATATGAAAAAACAAATTTACAAAAGAATGAGTCTAAGGATCAGTGAAATAAATTCTTATCTAACTTTATGAATTTACCAATAATAAACAAATACATATATATCATAGCAAATATGGACATATTTCTTACCAAAATTAATAGACAGGTCATGAAATCACAAAGACTAACCTCTAAATAGCATCACATAACATTATCATTGATGCATTATACAGAGGTATAACTTTCTCATGGCCTCAAGCAGTTATCATCAATTATCACATTTTTAGATCGCATTATCATATCGCAGAATCATGTCATTTCAGCATTTTCAAAGAGTAACAATCCAAGTAAACAAAATAAATAATTAAAATTAAGATTCTCCTAATTACTTTTTTCCAATGTTACCTACACAATCGCTAGCCTTATCCCTTCAAATTCCACCTTATTTCCATGCTACATAATAGAACACACAGGTTTGGGATCCAATTCATATTCATCGTCTTATCACATTAATCACATCTTATCATTATCAATCATTATCCTATGTCTCATGGGGGTATTCTCAAGCTTTCAAACTATACATTTCTCATAATAGCCACATCACAGAATTCACGTTATCATGCTAATGATTAAGATTGTTGCCATAACATTCGAATATAAGCAATCAATAGATATCCTATCTCTTTAGGGATTCAAGCAATAAGAAATTTTAAGATAGAAAATTTTAATAATCAACTCATCATAGCATCTTTGTTCAACAATAATCATCATATTTCCATATAGGCTCTATTGTTATTAATATACTATTGGTTGTTCTCATTATATTGTCATATTTTGTGTAGAGTCACCAATCCATTCTATGTTTATATCATAAATAAGGTGAACCCACCTTATCACTTTTTATTTTTCTTCTTAAGTTTCAATAATATTAGTTGGCAAATAAAAGACGAAGTCCTCAATTGAGTCTTAAAAAATTGTGAAGAAACATTATAACTTATAGCTTTAATGGACTTATCCATATTTTTTTTTCTTAAGTTTTATGGATAATATTCAAAAGTATAATTTCTTTATACGAAGCTAAGAAGTGACTTTTATTATGTTAAAGTGTATTCAATCAGAACTTATCTAATAAAACAATCACTAACTTAACATATACCATTTATATTAACACAACAAAGAAATTCACGTGGTTAATAAACAATTGAGTTCATAACCCCAACCTTACAATCAACATGACTTAATAAAAGAAATTTCGGCATCAAGTTGTAACATTTTAAAAACATCCCAATGTATTTTTCATTTTCAGGGCTCAAGATTCGAACCGTATTTTTTGTACTCATGCTCGTAGGAGCAAGGCAACATTCGTGCCTTGTTATTCGAATAGAGATTTGAACTAATTTTTGTACCATTTGAATTGATTCTTCCTAACCCTGTTTTTTATTCTAATTGTGATTCGATTTATATGTAGTTCTGGACTTCTTGAAGGTTTTCAACTTCAGGTGAGTAGACTTGCCTTTTGAATTAAATTGACTTGAGTCGAATCGAAACCTTCATATTTGACTCTCACGTTTCTAATCATGATTCTACTTGAATTCAAGTTTCTGGGCTCGTGATCATGCTCACGATCTTGATCGCACATCTAGTTTCATACAACCTTATATTACAAAACCACATTCCTACAAGGTCAATTCTCATTTTCTTAACGATGCTTTATAAGCTATCCCAACCAACCTTTAATTACAAAGAAACTAAACATAAAACCAAACTTTTCCAATGATAAAACTATATTTATATCAACAACTCTAATCAAATTCAATTTATGACATAAGACTACATAATACTCATTTTCCTCAACATAAACAACAATTTAATGTTTTACAATTAATTAGTTATTTCATAATTCATAAGAGAGGTAAGAATTACTCACTTAAGTGGCTGGAAATAAAGAGATCAAAATGATGCAACAAAATTTTTTAATCCTGTTCATGAACAAGAAAGAATGACATGTTAAATTCTTAGAGTTCAAGAGTTTTTCTTTCATCAAGTAGTCAAATATCATTAGATTATAATTTCATTCCATAGAAACAAGTTAGAAATAGAAGATTTAAGCCCCAAAAATACTAGAAATTCATATGGGTTCATGAGATGAATAGTAAAAATAAATAGTAACTTTTAAATTAAAAAATTCATAACTTAAATTATACTTGATGAAGTAATAAGATTTTGGTACTGATTTGAAGAAGAAAATGAGAGGAATTAGCATAAAAAAATATGAAAATCATCATGAAAGAATGAGATGTTTACTTGAAGGGAGAAGGTGTAAAGAGAGAGCTTGCTTTCTAAGTTGAAGTTGGAAAATATTGCATGAAATGCAATAGGAGGTGGCTTAAAGAAGAAAAGGAAACAGACTTTTGAGGAGCAAAATGGGAAAATGTAAATCAACTTTTGCTTTTGATTTTTTCCTTAACAAACTTTCTAACTTTTTCTTTAATGACTTTGCTAATTTTTTTAACTTTGAGTTTGAATTTAACATACTTATTGATCACTTGTGAATATAAAATTTTAACATAATTTAATTAAATTAGTTACCTTCGTAACGATTATAATTTTACATTCGTCGGGTACTTATAACCCTAGTTTCAATTTCTTTGAAGTTTTTCAAATATTAAATCTCAAAAATACGAATTTTATTCTATAAGTATTCAAAATAAAAATTTTAATTTTATAAAGATTTTTAAAATTCATATAATTTATTTATACTATATTTGAACATTTTGTATATCAGAATTTATAATTTCAAAGTTTTTAAAACTTTCAAATTCATCATTTTAGATTCTCCAAAAAAATTATTTTATTATCGAAATTAATTTTTCTGAAAATTCGGAATATTACTTTAAGAGAACATTTAACTCCAACTAAATTAAAGTTTGACCTTAAGCTTAAACATATATAGGTTGGATCCCAGCTTAAGAAAATAATCTGACATGATTCGTGTGGATATAAATGTTATTAGCAATATGTTATACTTGTCAGTTACCATTAATGTTAGGTTGCTTAACATAAAAGTATATCATTTGTTAATTTTTATTTTATGACAATTAGGCGATTCTCGGCTCTTCGTATTACTTGACAGAATTTAGTGAGTATGCATGTTTCAATATCATTTTTAAAATATATATTTATGTAAAATATATGGATGGATTCTTAGAGACTGTTTGGAAGTGTTTTAAGGTGTTTTTATTTTGTTATTTTTTAAAAATAATTTTTAAAACCTATTTTTTTAAAATAAAAAATAAAAAATTTATTTGGATGTAAATTTTGAAAACAAGTATTTTCTTAATTTTTGAAGATGAAAAAAAAATATTTAATATTATTTACAACTTTGTCATTAATAAAAATAAGTATTCTTCTTATTTTTTTAAAAAAAATATAAAAATAATTTTATATAAAAATAAGAGAAAATACCATTTTGGAGTTTCTTGAAAACTGTTTTTTAATTACACTTTTAGAAAATAGTTTTTAAAAAATAATTTTTGAAAATAGATTGTCAAACAGATTTTTTTATTTTTATAAAATAAAAAAATTATTTTTAAAAATAAAAAAGCAGCTTCCTTAGATTTCTTAAAAAAAAAAATTGACTGAATAAATTTAGAATAGATAAGACATAATCAAAATATTGACCGAATAAATTTAGAAGAAATAAGATATAATTTTTTGTTCTAAATTTCAAAATTTTTTTTGGAATCCACCATTTAATGTAAAAAAGTTATGTATTTATTCCTCTCACATATTTACACCTTCAAATTTTGTGAGAAATTTAGGCAATCCAAATCTAAAATACATAATATCCAAAATATATAACTGTTGTTATCAATTTTTAATTTAGAATATAAAGTAAAAAGACTCGAGTCTTGAAAAGCCTAAACAAAGTTAAGCCATATTTTCTTTTAAAAAGCCTCAGTTTGGGTAGAGCTGGACTTTGAACAAATCCATTGTAGCGTGTGTCCGCATGTTCAATAGTTTGACAACATTTGATGTTATCTTACGTTTTTCTCTCTTAAGTGTTAGATTTGAACTCATAATATTATATGAGTAAATATGTAATTTTATTCCTCTAATTTTCACTAAAATTTTAATCTTATTCTTTAAGTTTTATTTAAAATAAATTTATCCATTAATTTTTCAAAAGCGTGTAATGCTACTCATTATTTTAATTTTGTTTAATTTTTTAATAATCATATATACATAGCATCAAATTTGCCATCTAATATGGAACAACGAATTGTAGTGATATCTCTTGTACCTAGTGAAAGATTTGAGCAAAATGTTTGATCCGCTTAAATCAATATAGGCATAAAAAGAAATAAGGAAACAAAAAAATAATTGATAATATTAAAAATTCTATTTAATGTTGAAGATGACAGAAAGAGAGAGAGAATGGAGGAGAGAGAGAGAGAGAGAGAGAGTTGATGGGTTGAGAGAGTTGGTGGGGAGAGATTATAAGATGCAAAGAGTGGTGGCTTCGACGACATTGATGGGGGAGAGGGAGAAAAGAAGTTGATGGCAATGAGGATAAATAAGAAAAATGAAGAGGCTTTAATAAAATAGAAAACATGAGAGAAAGAGGAAAAAATGATAAAAAACATGTAAGTACACGGGGGGTCACATTTAGCTATGTAGAAAGTCAAATTAGATGTAATATAAACATTTCCATGAAAAAAAAATGAAATTATGCTAGTGAGTAACATTGTACATTTTAAACAATTAGAAGACAAATTTGTTTCAAATTAAACTTAGGAATAAGTAGGGGTGTTAAATGGACTGCTGGCCCACGGGTCAAGTGGATCGGTCCGCAGATTTGGAACGGGTTAGACTTGTTAAAATTAGATCCGTTTAAAAATGAGTCTAAACGGGTCAAGTCCAACGGATTGCAGTCCAAGCGGATCAAATCCGCATGGATACGAGCCGGTCCGAGGGCCTAAACGGACTGGGACTAAAGTGAAAATTTGTAAGGACTAAATTGAAAATTTTTTATTCAGATGGGTCTTTATAAAAGATTGTGAGAAGTTTAGGGGTTAAAACATAATTTTTTCCATTTTCTTTATAAAACGGGCCGGTCCGGTCCAACAATTTATGAACCCATTTTAATGCGGACTTAAACGGACCAAGCTTGTTTAGGCCTGATTCGTGCGGATTTTGGTCCAATCCGTCCGTTTAACATCCCTAGGAACAAGATTGAGTTATTATCCTCCGCTGTAAGAAATATTTAGTTATTATCAACCAAATCAAATTTAGTTTTTTTTTCTTTCATTGGGATAGTGTTTGTTGGGTAATTAAATATTTCCATGGGGAGTAAAATCTACATTATCCATTCATACCTTTGTCTTAAGAAATTTATTTTATTGCCAAGAAATAAATCTATAATAAAAAAAGCTCGCCTATGAAAAAAAATCCAATAATTTAAAAAAAAGGGTAAATGAATACATTTAATAATTTATAGGCTAATTACTCTATTGCTTCTAATAATTTAACTTACTTTTTAATTAAATCCTTATAGTTTAAAATTTTGGAATTGATTCTTTAAACTTATTTTTTTATTTTTAATTAGATACTTCTAGTCACTTCTTAATTAAATCTCGTTAGTAATTATCACATGTGAACAATGCTTTATTAATATATATAACGATTGTTAATGAAAAGGTTACATATTAGTTACATTTGTATTTTGGTAGTAAATAATATAGAGAAAACTATGACATTTCATAGAATTATTTTGTTTTTAGAAAGAAATTTAGAATTACATACTTCTTAGTCAATAAACTGTTAGCATATGATTATTTATGTGTATTAATCACCAACAAAACATAATAGGAAAATTAATAAGAGGTATTCAATTATAAATTAAAATAAATATGATGACCTAATTCTAATCTTTTGAATTGTAATAGGATCTAATTAAAAATTGAGTGAAATTATAAGAAGTGACATAATAATCTTATTTATTTATATAAATATAATTTGAGAAATTAATAAAAATGTATACCTAGTTTTGAATTTGTTAAATTTGCAATAAAGTGGTTTCAAAGCAAGATTTCAACGGTTCAACTGAGAACATGAACTCAAGAGTGTAAGAATTAACCATTTTTTGGACTTACACATTTTAATATTTTATGGACATTTATTAAGTCAATAATAATAATTAAAGGCTT
>JANHAO010021021.1:0-12649 GCA_026873985.1 Saraca asoca | reverse complement strand
TATTTTAATATATTTAATATATATAATTTTATATTTGATATAATTTTATATTAAATATATATATTTAAACATAAAATTATTTTTATTTTATTAGATATATTAAATAATTATAATTTTATTATATTATATAATATTTATTAAATAATTATTTTTAATAAAATATATTTTTATTTCATAAAATGAGAAATTAAAAATTTCAGAAATAATGAAATTTGAGATTTATAAAATAGATTGTATTTTTATTTCTACAAATCATATTTCCTGACAATCAAACAACAATAAAGATAATCACAAATAATTTTATTTTATTTTTTAACTGAGTTAAATATTTTAAATAAATAATAATTTTTATTTTCTTTTCCCTATTTATTTGATTTCATTCCTTTTTCTTTTTTATGTATTGAATCAAACGGTGAATAAAATCCAAACGAAACAGAAAACAGCCCGGTCGCCAACACGCCGCAACACATGCGTAAACCCACCGAAGATGACGTCATCCACACGTGAACCTAGATTTTGCCTTTACCATGTGAGATGTGGTCCCACCTTCTCACGTGCGGCACATTATAGTCAAAGGAGAAGACACCGAATGTGTCTTCCAGCTCTTCCTTTTCCTATTTAATCTGTTTTTTCTCTCAGTATTTTATTTGTGTCACAGTCAGACTCCAAAACCCAGTTTGACTCTGTGTTTGATAACTCTGTTATTTGCAATCCCCAAAAACTCTAATTAATTAAAAAAATTAATTATCCCCATACTTTGCGGCATCAGGATGGGGCATTTGTTTATACGGTTGAATTTTTCAGTCTGGTTTTGTGAAAACAGGAGGAAATTTTGGAGGCTTAAAATAGAACCTAGTTCTTCCACCTGGGGACCATGCTACTTGGTGGCTAATGATCTTTGTAAACCTGTTGTATAAACCAATAGGCTGATTAAGTCAGCTCCACTACTGTTTTTATGCACTGATAAGACCTTTAACCAACATCCTTTCTCTCTTTAAATTGCCGGGTCAAGCAAGAAAGATTTGGTTTGGAAGATTCATCCTCCCACTTCTAGAGAAGTATGATTTGTCTGTGAAATGGAAACTTGTTCACATCTTTTGGTTCATCTGTAATTACATTTCACTTTCAAAATTGACTCTCAGATCCACACAAATAATGACTCAATTGCTTGTATTTTAAGTTACTTGAAAGACGGGAAGATTTCCCAATTCTCACATTTGTTACAATGGTTGCAATGGCATTAATTAATTTACTTCTTTTGAACCCACAACTAGTTGATTTTCTTTTTCAAAATGTATTAAGACGCAGTGATTGACTGGACATCTTTAAGGATAAAGCAATGTTTCACCACCAGACGTAGGCTCCAGAGGAACTTTGAATACTAGATATATTTTCAAAATAACAGGATCAAGGTTGGCCGTGACATCCATTGACAATACAAGGAAAACTAAGAGCTATGACCATTATAACTCTTTAAGAAAAAAAATTTCAAATTTCAAATATTCCCTTCCAAGATAAAAGAGAAACATCAATCCGGAGAGTCTAACATCAAGTAAAATTAGATCAAGCAGCCTCCTTCCATTGCTTCAGGAAGGCTAAGGGGTCAGAATGGGAATAAAAGGATTTGATCAACCATATGTACAATTGAAATAATGGTTGATTTTCCTCTTCTACACTCCTACATTGTCGCTGCTCGAATCCATCAGAATTGTCAACCTCCTGGCTGTTTTGGTAAAGTCACTGCAACAGCATCAAACATATTAACATGTCAATCTCAAGGGAGTATTTGCAACTTCAATCCTTTTTCTTAGTATGCAAGAATTCTCAAAGCTACTAAGGAGCCAATACAAATGTTGATGATTCTCACCTGAATGATTCATCTCCAATGTGTTTGACCGCCCCCATTACATCGCGGTAAATGACACGGCTTAGCATCTTGGATTTTTCTATGCTAAACATGTCTGCCAGCTTTCTGTACAGTTCTTCATAAGATCCGAGCAATGAAAGGTCCATAGAGCGACCTAGATCTCCTGATTCAATGAAAACTTTGCAGTGACCAGTCTCCAAATTGGACTCAGTTTCATGGCAATTATCCTTATACCACTGAAACCTTTTGCAAGAGGAGCGTTCTGGTAGACCTTGTTGATGAAGTGCAGATCCATCTGGTGAACTATCGCCAGAGCAGCTCAGAGATATCTGCTGCTCGGTAAGTATTTTTTGGCCGAATAGCACCAGCTGTGGTTTCTTCTCATCATCTGGTTTCTTTAAAGAATGATTAGAAACTTTCATGGATAGTAAGCAAGAGACATTCTCACTCAAGCTGGGTTTTTGGACTGTTGCGTGATTAGTGATCATTGTAGAGGTAGCAGAATGATCAAGAGGTGGGTGACTTGAAACCCTCATAGGCATAACAGAATGATCAAGAGGCGGGAAACCAGCCGGAAATAGACCTGACTGCAGTTTGTTGAGGTGGAGATCCTGTAAGGATAGACCAAAATGATAATGAGCATGCCTGGCTCCCTGCATGCCTGCAGGAGTACTCTCGGGTAGATAACCAAAGGGGTGGCCGGGGCCTAGGAGGTTGCTGGAAAATGTTGGAATGGGAATTTGACCATCAAGGGGAAAATCTGGGTTCTGAGGCAATCTCAGCTTCTTCTGCGGTGGTGAGAAAGAGGAAAGATGGAATGAAGCCACAGTTGGTGCCAATTCAACCAGCCATGGGCTCACCCGTTTCACATTTTGAAGTAAATCAGGCTCATCCCATGTAACCTACCAAATATGACTCGAGAATTAGTCTGAGCCAAAGACAAGTGGAAATTAAAATTGTTTGAATAAGCATTTTACAGAAGAATCAACAGGTTTAATGCTGCATAACTCTGGGAAGTGGAAAATATCAACAATACTGAACATAATTAACTAATTGAGTGAAAGTTAGGATATGCAATTTAAATTGCAACGTTAAGTGAAAGTCCGATTGACATCATAAAATTCCCCGGTAATCGAATTCTCCAGTAGCCCTGTAGGAGCACAGTTTTCTGCATTTCAATGTTTTATTGTCTTCCTATAATCGCCAATACAAACATATTTTTACATCAATAAGCTCTGTAAGATAGTAGCTTCATCCTACTCATGTACACAAACTGTGTAATGGATGCAAAACGAACAAAACCATTGTAGGCATTTCTATAATCCTACCTTTAACAGCAATAATACATGGAAAAATGTAGCAAGCACACTACATCGTAGAGAAGAAATTCAGGAGAAGCCAGAATCCAAAGAAACAAAATTCACCATTTCTTTTAGTACGATAGTTATAAAGAATGTTCAATTGGAATTCAAAGAGATGCACATTTAAGAAACATGATGCTACCTGGAGATTCCTCCAAGGCGAATCAGGCCAGCGGAGGTGATCAGCCGGCTGAACTGAAGATATAGTTCCCATAAACCAACTTATCCGCGTGGAATCTTCTGTTTCAAATGGCATCTTGAATTTCAATCCAGGACGCCACGAAATTTGCCATGCCGCCTTCACCGACGAGGCCTTCACACAGAACTCCGGTGTACCTGCCCGCGGGTAATAAACAACCTCAAAGGGCTGGCCATTGGCAGCAAGGTTTGCAGCTTCAATAACTGCTTTGGCCGTCACTTTCCTTTTCTCCTTCGTACTCCCTTTTGGGCTCAATCCATTACTATTATTACCATTTCTCAGTAACTTGTTATCATTTTCCATCAAGAAATCCGAAAATCCTCCATAGGGTACCGGGCAATTTCCGCCTACCGGATTCCATCCTGACGAAGATTCAGTTCCACCGCCATTTCCCCTCTTTGCTCGCCGGATTCCAACACACAGATCCCCATTTTCAGCTCTTAGGAACACAATTGAATCCCCTGCTACAAGCTTCTTGTTATTCACAAAAGTACTCCATCCAGTTGTCAAAAGATGCCGCCTTGGCGTGCCCCGGTAAATGTGCCTGAATTTCCATGTGTGGCCAAGAACATCCTTAGCGAGAATGGTTTGGACAGGAGGGTCCGCGGAGTAGTCTAAACGAGGAAAAATAGTCTCCGCACAATATCTAGGAACAGAAAACCCACCTCCATTGTTGGCGTCGGACTGTGTCAATGTTTTGGCAAAAGAAACAGGTTTGTCTTGATTTTCAGTTCCATTAATGCCTCCAATACCATCATCGGCAAAGTCAGGTTCATTAATATTCACTGGAAAAAGCTTGATTTTTGCATAAACATCATCATTTTGATCAGCCATGAATTTGATAACTGAAACTCTGCATAGAATGAAAGGTGGAATTCTGGGGCAAACCCTGAAGTCCACAGGTTCACATGCATGCTCCGCGTGGCCCTGAGGGAAGTAGAAAACCTTAGAATTAACCGGCGGCATTTGAAACATTCCACCAGCACAGGCATGCCATAACTGAGGATCCAAACAATTTTCCACCACTTTCAGTTCCTCCTTTGAATCCATAAATGTAATCATCTCAGTTTGTTGAAGAAAGTTGCTACTAGCTACCGGAGAAATTTTACTGCAAAATTGCTGCAACCGTGTTAAGAATAGTATAGGATTTTTTTTTTTCTCAATTTTCTTGTTGTTCCCATGAATTAAGAGCAGTAAAGTGCCTTTTATAAATTTCTTACCTGAAAAAGCATATATGATGATCACAGCAAATCTGAGAAAAGAAGAACCTTGCCACTTGTCCAGAAGAAATTAGAGTAACCCCCCAAAGTGGACCGTAAATTAATTAGTGAAGATCTTCCACTCAGCAACAGAATCTCAGTGTTCCAATTTGGCTGACAAACGGACTCTGGCTTGTAAAGCTTCCGTTTTTTGCTCTCAATTGACTGTTTCTACCCCAACTTTCACAGCCAGGAAAGGTTAAGATAAAAGTTCAATCATTCTCTTTAAAATTGCTGATGTCAAAGGTAGCTGTAATGGAAGCAAAAATGCTACGTTACCAAAATTTGCAACTTTTTCACTTGCCCCTTTCTGAGCCAGTTTCAAAGCCACCAACTTTTTGGAGAGGGTAGTTGTGAAATTGAGATTGGAAAGCAGAGTTGGAGGGACAACAATAAGGTTGTAATTGATTCATTTGTAAAAAACTTTTAACAAACAAATTTCAAGATCTAGACTAGACCAGTCTGAGTCGCTGTCCTGTCTTCTACGAAAGAAAGAGGAAGAACGAGTATAAAACAAAGGAATGAAACAGAAAAATTAGCAACTGAAACGCAACAACCTCTGCTACAATATCTCCTCCAAGCTCCGAAATTTAGCACAAAAATCTCTCGAATCAGCAAAATACCCAACAAAAACCCAGGAAAGGAGGAATTTTCAGTAGTATTGAGAAGATGACGAAGTCTATGGCCGACAGGGACGCAGATAAAAAGTCACAGACACAGAGAGACACGCACACTCTTACAAAGCAAAAATAAGAGCAAAAGCCGAAGCAGAGGAGCCTTATAGAGATCATGCAAGAGTCCAAAATCATACGGAAAATAACAGAAAATGGTTTTCATTTTTTAAAAAATCACTTTTTTTATTTTTAACATCATTAATTTACTTTTAATTATTTTTTTAGAAAACAATTAACCTGATCCATTTATGTTCCTTAGCTTTTTCTTCGGATCTGAAGAAAGTCTGTATCCTCCGAAGTCAGCAACACAACAAAGATCTTTAAACGAAACTACCCAGTTTTTATTTTATTGTACTTTTGCATTTAGGACTAACAAGTCAGAGTTTATTAAATCCAAAATGGGATTAATTAATTAATTGAATGTGTTGTTGCTACGTGTCATAATGTATCGACATTATCGTGAGTTGGTTTTACTTGAGAGATGCACCGGAAGCTGAAGCAGAAGCAGTGAACAAACCAAAGCAGCCGTTAAAACTAGAAAAGAGAGTTAAACCGTAGTTAAATTAAGTCAACCATAGTTAATTGAATATTCAGCGGTCGGTTCACCCCCACGGATTAGCGAGCAGTCTAGTTAGTTTTGCCATTTCCGGAAGACGAGAAAGCTTCTCAGTTTCACTCTCGTTTTGAGCAAGTGAAACACACGCAGTAGTGCAAGTCAATGGCTTATCCCGGAGCCGATAGACATCAATTTTTCTCCGAATGACAATTTTCCAGTCAAGTAAAGCGAAAAACGTTTGAGTGATAATCAAATTAATAAATCAAAAATTACATACATACATTCATATATATGTGTGTGTATATATATATGTATATGTATATGTATATATATATATATATATATATAAAACCAACATCTTACATATGTAATATTGTTGTCTGGTGTCTACGTTGAAAGCATGCAGATGTATGATCGGACATCAATATCAAAGCTTTGCAGTAGCAGTAGGTGGAGTTGAAGTTGAAGCGCTGCCAAATGTAGCGGCACTAATTTTGGCCAGCCTTCAGCAGCTGGGGTCAGAATGCAAAGATAAACAAAATGGTGGGGCATATTGAATTTATGTGGAAGGTGAAGCTATCCAAATGAAGAGAGGAGACAACACAGGCAGAGTGCTTGTAAGTAAAACCAAGAAAAGGAACATAATAATTATAAGCAAGAAAGAGACTGCTTAACCACCAAAAAAACCACAAGAAAAAGACATGAAAGAGCAAGGGTCCTGGCCAAATCGATTAAACATGAGATTGAAAACACATTACATGGAGAGGATAGTGAGTTGAGGTTCATATTTCTTGGTTGATTTCCTTGAAACTACCTCACTAACCAAATCACCAGACAACAGATGTTACTGTGTTAGTATTCAAGTTTCTTCCATCAGCATTGATTCCTGTTGTTCACTCAACGTCCATTTTATATATATAGGAAAACTCATTGAATAAATAAATTGTTTAGCTTGATTAATGAATAAAGGCAGAAGTTAGCATAAGATCAGTAAACAAGTTATTTAAACGATATCAAGTTTAATCTCAAGACTGGACATATTGCATGTACGTTGCATAACCTTGTTGGCTGTCAAACATTGAAACTGAAGTGATTATTGATGGACGACAGCGACAGAAGGAGGAGACAAGGGAACACTGATACATGAAATTGGCGGGAAATTAAGGAAGCCGATGGAAGCTGTCATGGAGTCACCAGTAATTTCATGGGTTGTAATCAATTAATAGCTCACTAAATTAATGCGCATGAAAATGGTGAAAGTGAATCTGTGTCTCACCCTGTGCTGTGTGTGCCCTGAATACTGATATTGATTTCATCTACCACACCCAACTATTTTGCTATTCAATTTTCTCTTTGTACAACAAATGGGTGGGTGTTGGGTCCAATTCTGACAACTGGACGCCAGCTGGAACAGCGGCAGCATTCCATTGGATGTGAGATAAGCGCCAGAAATGGGAACAATCGACACAGACAAAGATAATTGTAGAGAGAAAGTGGGAGTCATTTGTATTTTGCTTTAGAGAGAGAGTGAGTTAAGATAACACCTTATTAGCTTGACAGCTACAAGACAACAAAGGGACTAGGTAGGTTATGTTTCATCCTCAATGTTTGTGTTGAATTAGTTTGTGATGTCATTGATTGGGTGATGGATCTCCCTCCTTTCTTTTTTCTTTTAGTCAGTAATTTTTCAGTGATAATAAAAATGAGAGACACCAATTTTTTTATGGGTTTATATATATATATATATATATAATTGTTGATCTTATTATATATAAAAAATTTTAACCTTTTTCAATAACAATTAGAGACAATTTATTATATACTTGAATTATAACATATATTTTGAAACTTTTTTATTAAAACAGACGGATTGGTGGGGTGGTGAGTAATAGAGAAATGATTTGTATAAAAAATAATATCAGTGACATACAATAAAAATAATTTGTCAAATATATTCCGACACTTAGATTAGATCTAAAAATAGAGTTTTAATATTAATAATTAATTCATGTAAATTTCATAAAAAGTGATAAATTAAGAATAAAATTAATAATTAATAATTATTTATTAAATGAAAATAATAATATATATGATAATCTATGTTCGAGTGCTGAATGTTTGGTAAAAGAATCATACACCACCTGGCAAACCTAAGTCACATGATGAGAAAATCTTAGTTACTTACGGTGTAAGAAAAAATTTTCATACATGCATGTGTTACACTTTCTTACTTGTGATTTAAACAATTTTTCTTATATTATAAAGCGAGAAAGATAGCATACCAACTTTTGGTTTGGTAAGGAAGGATATTGGCTTTGGCGTCTGCAACAATCCGTGAATGGCAGCAGGCAATAAGTGAAAGGCAAATTGTTGTTTTCTTCTTGAACTGTTTATCAGCTTACAACATGACTTCGCTTGACAATTCTCGAGGGCTAGCAAGTCGACTAAGTCTTCATTGTATCAATTTGAAGCATATGTTTTAGAAAAGCATCATAACCAAGATTCAAAATTTTCGATTATTATTTAAAATTGCAAAGGATGGAATGTTCTTTTCTTATTTTAAATCTATTCATTTTTATTTTTTATTTATGTATCATCTGGTTAAATGAATAACTCAAACATATTTTGATATCATATTTAAAATTAGAAATATTTTATTTTAAATTTTTTACATGTTAGATAATGGAAGAATTGTAAAGATTACAAAATTATAATGGATAAATCCAACTGAATAAGGATATCATGTGTTTTGTATATTTCATATATTTAGATTGACAATGAATCAAGGGGTATATAGAAGTTTTTATTGGTATATTATTGTGAATTTTTTTTATTGTAATTCTAGTTATTGAGTTTATTTAGTATAGTAATTAAAATACTTAATAATTAATTATAGTTAATAATAGAAATGTTTGATTTTTATTTTTTTAATTAAGATTATAAAAAAAAATATTTAGATTTGTATTTATATTAATTCCATTTTTTCTTTATTTCAAAAATAATATTATTTTATTATTTTTAATAATTTAATATTAAAAAATAATTTTTATATATTATTTAAATAAAAATAAATTATATAATCAGTTATATCCTTAAATAATAATAAATTTTATATAATTAATTATTTTTTCTTTATACTAATCATATAAATTGTGTAATAGAAACGCAGGGAAGTCTCACTCAGTCACGCACACGTGTTTGACAGGTTGGCGGAGCAGGCAACGCCGGCGGATGCTCTAATAATAAGTAGCTTTAATGAAAAAACACAGCATTATGGTTGAAGTTTAAGTATGATAATCCACATGAAATAACACTTCCTAGTTCCTACTTCAACTAGAAAATCTGTGGGCGTCTTTTTTCCATTTTGCGTTGTGGTCCACGCAATATGTGAATATCATTATTCGTTATGTCAGAAACCGTCCAAACTGGCAGTTTCTGTCCACTCTGAAATTTTATACGGACTAATGTTATTGTATTTTTTATTTATTTTATATAACAATTATTAAACTTATTTATTTCTAAAAAAATATTGAATTAATCATTTCTTTTAATATAAAAACAAATAAATATAAAAATATTACTTTTAAAATACGGGGAGGTAAATACGGACGACAATAGCCCTTTTGATCACATCAAATTAAATGAATCTATTTTTTTATTTTTTATTAATGAGAGGTAAATATAAAAAATTTTACATAAATTTTATCGTACATAAAATAAGAATTTTATATTTATTGTATGTAAAAATATTTGGACCAAGGTGGATAAGTTCAGCTATGCTGCCGTGCACTGAATGAAGATTTTAGATCCATTAGTTTTGACCCTGCCGCGCTTGGTTAACAAGTTCTAGCCCGCAAGTTGAAACATACTTGCTATGGTTGAACTTAAGGTCGGACTAATTTATATGGCCAACTTGCATACATCAACTTACAGAAATCAACTTATAATTAATTTATTTTTTTTAAACATACTAAGATTGTATACTTCAGCAACTATAAATAGAGGTTAAAATTATTGTAAAGGAGAGGATCCCAGAGAGCCAATTTCAGACCCAAAAAGAATCTACTATAAAAATATTTTACTCAATAGAAAGGCTGAAAAATAATACTTTCATGGACATAGGGGTCAACAACTGACTTTAGCCGAACTACGTTAAAAACTCTTAGTGCCTTCCCTGTTCTTCCTCCCTCCCATTATCTCTCTTTCATTCTTTACATTCACTAGATTGCAGTGTGGTTGACCGGATTCCACTATCAACATTTTGGTGCTAGAGAAAGGGCCCTATACTGCACTCTAGTTAATTTACTGGTTAATTTTCTGTTCAACTGCGATGGTTAGAGGAAGAACTACCAGAAGTTCAAACAAGCCAGTTGACCAATTGGAAGGTCATATACAATAACAGTGGGAACATGCCCTCCCTACGACTAGCACATCTGCCGTCCTTTGTACTGGCATTGCCACTGGCTTCCCCCCAATGGCCCATCGTCAGCCTGCTATTATTACTCTTGAAACTGATGAAGTGCAAATGTGGTACCAACATCAGGAAACATTTGAGAACTTAGTAAGAAAATTGGCTAAGGCGGTTAAAGTGATGATGCAAGCACCAACCTTGGGCGTGCAAACATTGGTTGAGGTCATAGCACCTAAAGGGGTTCTTCAACGTACTGATTCAGCTCGCTCCTCCAATTTGCGAACAAGAACAAAGGTCCACTGAGCACGTGAGGATCATAATCAACAACATAAGAGTTTACATCACGTGGAAGGCTTGAACAAGACTAGCCGGGGACACACCTCAATTCACTACTCCTATGACCAAGGAGGTAAGAGGGGCCAGGGATCTTTCAGCCGCCAATCCAAGACACAGGACCCAATAGTGGAAGAGCTACTCCAAAGGGTGAAACAGTTATAGAAGCACCTTCGAGCTTAAAATAATCAAGATCATTGTGGGGAGAGGACGCCATTTACTAGAGAAATTGAGACAAAACCTCTTCCTTGCAAGTTTAAAATCCCAACAATCCTACCATACAATGGGGATAGTGACTCATACAACTACCTAGATGCGTTCAATGTTCAAATGGATCTCCAAGCGGCCAATCCACTGGTCAAGTGTCATGTCTTCCTAGCTACACTAGGAAACATTCCTCGAACATGGTTCAGGAATCTCCTAGCTCGCAATATTGACAGTTGGGAAGAGTGCCAAAAAATATTCATCAACCAATATAAAGCATTAAGGAAGCAGTTCGTACCATTTTGCCACCTCACGATGGTCTTTCAACGGAAAAATGAATCATTAAAAGACTACATCACCTGATTTAGGTATGAGGTCAATAATGTCGAAAATCCCTTCGATGAGAGTATCCTGACAGAGATCTTAGCTGGACTTCGCAAAGATGGACAGCTATATAAGAGCATATATAAGTCTCCAATAAGGGACTTGGGTGAGTTTTATGAATGAGCAGCAAAACAGATCAAGTGGGAGGAGATCTTTGGCCCAAACAAGTCTGATCATAAGGACTAGGCAAACAACTCCAATCAGAATAGGAAAAGGAGTAATAACGAAAATAGCAAGGACAATTCTGATAACCAACTTGCAAAGAAGGCCAGGACAAAGCAACCTGAACGTCTAGGTCACTAAAACAACTATAGCATCCTATCAGACACCTAGGATAGGATATTTGTAATAGAAAAGTATAGGGAGGACTTCAGGATGCCCAACCCTATAAAGACTCCCCACAGGTATAGAAACACAGATAAGTTATGTGTCTATCACAATGAGGTCTGACATAATACTTTGGATTATCGGACACTTAAAAATACGATTAAGGATTTGATCAAGAGAGGTCGTTTAAAAGACTATGTGGTACAACCAATATAACCATGACCACAATAACCACAACAGGGTCCTGAGTAAAAGCAAGCCTTTGCTATAAAAACCATACGGTCCTATAATATTATTCATAAGTTAGTGAAAAGCACCTAAGTTTTTCCCTTAAATGTTCATGACTGTTTATTTAATAAGATTTCAGCAAAATATTATATAAAAAGGTCTGGATTTAGGCTAAAAATTTGGTGATCTCGAACTGCACCTCATTCTTCTTGAAGCTTACAAAGCCACTAATGAGACATAAGATCTAAACTTAGAAGGCCCATACATCTTCAAGGAATACTAGAGAAATAGAACTTATCACCTAACAAATATAAATAGAGCTGAAGTTCCTTGAGTTTGGAATGCAGGAGATCTACTCACCCCACTAATCTGGAAATGAGCAATTACCATTCTAATCCAGAAAGGGCATTCAACTTGATGTACTCGGCATCACATGTATACAACTGTAATACCCGGAAAATTAATAAATTAAAAAGGAAAATTGAAAATAATAGTTAAAAATGAAAAAGGATGAAATTGAAAGGTGTTAGGGACTAGTTTGAAAGAGTTTGGTTTTCAGTGGGGCAGTTTCGTAAATAACTTAAAGTTTAGGGGCATTTTCGTAATTAAGTTAAGTAAAAAAAAAAAAAGATTTTTCAGCAGATTTTTTTTAGAAACCCAGCGGCACCCCCCTCCCCTCGCCACTCTCTCTTTCCCCGAAACCTTCTCTCTCTCCCTCCCTCACGAGCTCTCTTGCTCTCTCTCTCTCTCTCGACGCACTCATCTTCTCCGGCGAAGGCAGCGGCGCTCCGGCGAAGCCTCTCTCTCTTCCCCGCGAAGCCTCCTTCCCTTCCGGCTGGCCGTGTC
>JANHAO010021020.1:0-12654 GCA_026873985.1 Saraca asoca | reverse complement strand
CAAAACCTAAAAGACCTAAACTAAACTAAACTGAATGACTCTCCTTTTGGCTTCAAGCACGGCATTTATAGGCTTCTCCAGGCCCAAAACACGACTATGTCCCAGGACATGGCCAGGCCGTGTTTCGGGCTGGTCTTACTTCTAGAAGGCCTCCCGACCATGCATGGAACACGACCGTGTTTGAGGACATGGCCAGGTCGTGTTCCATGCTGTATTTTGGCTCCTCAATTTCTTTCTTCTGCACTTTTGACTTGGTCTTTTTATATCTTCTTCCTTGATTCCTCTTAACTCAAGTGTTCTTCATTCTTCATCTTTTTATTGTTCCCTTGGAGCTCCTAAAGCAGTATCGAGAACTAAACTAACAAAACTAAGGAAAAAGTTAAACAAAAACCACAAATGAATAACTATTTAAGAGGTGATAACCATCATTTTTACTGGTACATTTTTCACTTATCACTCAACAAGAGGTAGGTTGCCTAACATGAAGGTCTTTGACATAAGTGATTTATTACTTCTCTGATTGCCTCATCTAAAAGGATTGCTTGTTATAGGCTTGGTAGGGTAATGATGCTAACTAATGTTGTTGATACAATGATCTATACTTGTCTTACCTTTGTCCCTATCATTCGAGGAAATTGAAAAGAATACCTATTTACTGCTTTATCAAGGTTGGTCATGTGTCAGTGAATAGCACTTGCGAATGGCATTTAGAGCTATCTTCAATTGTTGGCGTGCTGAGAGATGATGCCACTGAGCCATGGAGGTGAGCTTTATGCCAGTGAATGGTGCTCAGATGAATAATTGCTATTTTTGTTACATCAAAAAGGTTATTAAGGCAAGCCATTTGTTGATGGATAGTTCTTAGACCTATCTTCAATTGTTGGCATGTTAACAAATGATGCCATTGAGACAGTGAGGCTAGCCATGTGTCGACGGATGATACTTAGATGAATAATTACTATTTCTCTTGCCTTCCTCATCACCATTTATAGAGTTTGATGAAAATATCCATTAAAAAGGTTATTAGAGCGAGCCATGTGCCAATGGATGACACTTAGGCTTTCCTTCAATAATTAGGGTATCAAAGGGTCATGATAGTAAGCCATTGAGGTGATTTATGTGTTGGCAAATGCCACTTCATTGAATGTAGTTGTTTCTCTTGTTTTTCTCTCCACTGTCAGGAGATGTCAATGAAAGCATTGATTGAGGAAGTTGTTAAGGTGAGTCATGTGCCAATGAATGATACTTAATTGAGTAATCATTATTTCTCTTACTTCCTCCCTATTGTCGAGAGATATCAACAAAGGTGCTTGTTAAGGAAGTTGTGAAGGGGTGTCTTGTGCTAGTGAATGGCACTTAGTTGAGTAATCATTATTTCTCTTACTTCCTCCTTGCTATCGAGAGAGATTAACAAAGGCACTTGTTGAGGAAGTTGTTGAGGTGAGTCGCATGCCGACAAATGACACTTGATTGAGTAATCCTTATTTCTCCCTACTACCAGCAGGGATCAATGAAGGTGCTTGCCAAAGGAGTTGTTGAGACGAATCACATAATGGTGAATGACACTTGGTTAAGTAATCATTGTTTTTCATGCTTCCTCCCTGTTGTCAGGAGAGATCAACAAAGGTGCTCATTGAAGAAGTTGTTAAGGTAAGCTGCGTGTTGGAGAATGACACTTAGTTGAGTAATCACTATTTTTCTTGCTTCTTCATCACTATTGGGAGAGACCAGCAAAAGTTCTCACTAAGAAATTATCCAGTAATTGGTAGCTCTTGCCCTTTTCCCTGTTGTCATGGGAGATCAACAAGGGTGTTCGCTTGGTGAGGCATTAGTTCAATGTTGAAGTAGGGTGACCCTAGGGTTACTTGGGGCACTTTTGATGATTCTTCAAATGGTTATAGAAAGGCAATGGTGAATGAAACCATTAGTTAAAGAGCTTGGTACTAGGCATGAAAAGGTATGACTTCATACTACCAAGCTGAAGAGCAAGGCTTCACAAGTGTAAGACAACCTCATGGAATTGTTCTAACAAGTTGAAGAGTAAGGTGCCTTAGGCATAGGGTGGGCTCGTAGAATTGTTCTACCAAGCTGAAGAGCAAGGCACCATGGGTGCAAGGTAACCACCATGCAATTTCTAGCAAAGAGAGTGGCATTTTTGACATATGGATGTTGATTGGAGACTTTTTGTAAGCAATTACATGGCTATTGTAGATTATCTCGCCCTCTTCCCTACTATTAGGAGAGATCACATTGAGATTATTGGAGAATGACTAAATGACGATTATGATTGTACCTTATCTTACCCTCTTCCCCGCTAATGGGAGAGATTGATAAGGGATGAACATAGGCCATTGGGACATTGTTATACAAACACTTTGGCCTTTGAAGCCAAATGTTATCAAAGTATCACTACGAGTTAGCCTTAAGGATTGTTCACTATTACAAGATTTGAGTTAGAACTCAAGATAAAAGAAAACAACAGTAAAAAAATAAGTGCTATCAAAGGATGGTGATATGGTGACTATAAATTCTCTTGCCTTCCTTCCTATCATTGGGGGAGACCAATGAGGATGCTATTTGGGTGATCGGTGTGTTGGTGAGCAATGATTGAGTTGTCCTTCATTATTGTTTTCAATGGTATGATGATGTCTAGTAGGCTATTAGAATGAGCTTTCTGCTCATGAGTACACTTCAATCAATTGTTATTTAGGCTCTTAATGAAGAAGAAATGCTTTGATGATGGACTTGAGCCTTGGTCTTTGAACATTTCATAGTTTCCTCGCATATCAAAAAGCAAATAGTTGTTTATGTGAAACTTAAGAAATGTATACTTTTAATATATCATTCTAGTGCTATATTTAAAAACTAGTGATGTAAGCTATTCATGAAGGGAATTATCATGATATAACAAGAAAGATAATATACTATTGCAATGTGATGCTATCACCTTGACTATCATCTTAAGTGTAAGTATTTGCACTTCCAAAACTCTAAAAATAACTGCTAACAATTAAAGCAATATTATCAAGTGTTTGAATGTCTTACTCCCTTCCAAACAAGAACATTATTGTAGGTGTTAAATGTCAACCTTAGGTCCTTGCAATAATTCAAATGTGTGGCTCTAAGAAGGTTAAGCAATTGAGGTCATAGGAAACAAAACTAAGCATTAATGGTTTTTGACACGACATAAACCTTGATAGCATGTAAGGCTTTTTGTTCCTACTCGTAACAAAACATAAGATGGGCACTTTATATTAGATTACAAGGTTAGGTATTAACTATTAGCTTTAAAGTTAAACAAAAAAGGGGGTAAAGTGATGGTAATAATTCAAAAAAGAAGGATGACTATACAAAAGCAAAACTAAAAGATATGAGAGCTGAAGAAGTCATATCCTTACTTATGCACCTGACCATTTTCTTTTCAATCTCTCCACTCTATAATATGATTACTAGGTTATTTATTATAGACAAAAAGAAGTGGATTAATCTTCTACCTATGAAGCTAAAAAAATAGGGAAAGCATGATATGTTGAAAGATGTTAATGGCGAAATCTGATTTTGCCAAATTCTTGTCAATTGAGACCAGTTCTTGAACCCCAAAATGCTTTTTGGTTAATGAAATGGGAGATGAGGAAGATAATGAAGATGGTGAAGAGGAAGAACAATAATGGCATGTAATATTTTTAATATGATTTGACTAAAACCAGGCAACACTGGTCCCTACATTCACGGTAACTTTTATTAATTTGAAATGAATTCTATAGAGATTCAGTATAGTGTTTTCAGCCTTGTCCTACAAGGATCCTCCTCCTCCTATTTATAGAAGTTGGGAGGTTACAAGTATAATTTTACATGTTATAAATAAGTTACATCAAACATTAAATGTACGAGATAATATAAACTCTTGCAAATCAACTTTAGTAGGTTACTTTCTGCAAGTGAGTCCCTTGTCTATGAGTTAATGTAAGCCTATCTAGTGCTCCTTTTGTTGAGCCTTTGGCTGGGCAATGCGTTGCATCTTGCGAGTTAGTTCTGGCTTGGGGTCGTTATTGGCCTTCAACCAGCGAGGTCGAACTTGCACTGGGAGTTATAATTTTACTTTGCAATCAAAGTCTTTACTCTGCTACGTTATCATTTCAGACTTCAATTCTTTCATTTCATTTGCTTTTTGCCATACCTCCTACTATGTGTATTCTATGGCCATTGGTGTGGTAGCCTTATTTTCTCTAAATCGTTTGATTTGAAATAGCCAATTATCCTTTAGGTCCTTCACTAAACCCATACTAGTTTATAAAGCCTGAGAAGCTCTTCTTACTTCTTCGTGGAATGGTTTGATGGATGGTTTAGTTAAGCCTCTCGTGTTTCTGGTAGTTTGGCTTCCACTGAAGTGCTTTGAGGCATGCATGGTCTGCTGCAGTAGATTGGGATGTATTATGACTTCCCTGCATAACTTTTCTTGTTGGCTACTGGGAAGTCTTGTGTAGATCTCAGATTACTTCCTTATGATTCTACCATAAGATTTAGCCTTGCCAACTAGACTCTTAAGTGCTTTTTGAATTGCTCTTGGCATGAGTTAGGAAAGGAGTCGTTGGCTGAGGATGGCTATAAGAAGAAGAAGATTGAAGAGCTGTTGTGCTCATTGATCCTCTCATTGGTTGGAGTTCTCTCCCGAGGGCTAGCTTTCTCCTTCCTTGTGGAAGCAATAGCTGTAGGCTTTATGCTTTAATTTTGTACTTCCAATCTTCTAATGTAAATTTACCTTGTTGGATGAGGCCTTTTAATGAGTGAGCTTTCTTTGTAATTCTTGAGTGTTGTATTGGATGCTTTATATATTACAGATGATAGCATATACTCCTATAAATCACAACTGAATAAGATATTCAAATGACCAATTAGCCATATTTAGTTAATAATAAATCTTGACATCCAAGTGCCCTTATAAGTAATATTTAGGCAGGTCACATGTAAGTTGCGCTTGGAAAGAGGGTCGCATGAAAGCTATGAGCATTTGGTCACATGAGTGCCTTATCGATTTCACCATAGCAATCCTGTTGCTTAGTGGGCGGTATGAATTTGACTCCACTAGTAATCTTGTTGCTTAGTGGGATAGCAATCTTGTTGCTCAACAAGATAGCGATCTTGCTGCTCAGCTTCATAGCAATCTCATTGCTCAGTTCCACATTAATCTTGTTACTTAGGCTGGTAATTAAGTTTATTCTGGCACCCTCACACCTTAGCAAGCTCAGAGCTCTTTATTGGATTTGAGTGTTTAATAGTGCTTTCACATGTGAGGCGTTGTCCATTTTGGAAGTATTTATAGAGTAGGCCTTGTGCCATCGCGCCCTCAGATGTATCCACTTTGGATGTTTCGATGGGGTAGGCTTTGCACCGTCACAGCCCCAAATGTATCCATTATGGATGTATCGATGAGGTAGACTTTGTGCCATCTCATCCCCAGATATATTCACTGTGGATGTATCGATGGGGTAGGCTTTGCACCATCTCATCCCCAAATGTATCCATATAATTATGTCCCATTGGGGTGCGGGTCATTGTCCTCTTTCTCCCTAAAAAGGGTGCCTCTGCATCTCAGCTGATTAGTTGGGAATGATATTGAATTGATATAGAATAGCTTTTTTCTGCATAACATTCTGTTGGATAATTTTGACAAAAATTTAGAAGCCTTTCATTAATTTTGGTATAACATTACACAATCAGAATATGGTTCTAATGAAAGGCTCTTACTCTCTACCAATAATTTGCTAAGTTTGCTAAGTTCACTGTCTGGAAGTCTAGACCACATAATCTCGCAAGTGACCTCTTTTAATGAGGTTTTCTATGGCATCTCTTAATGTCTAACATTCTGAGGTAGTGTGTCTGACCTCATTATGGTAAGCATAGAATCTACTCGAGTCCCTTAATTTGCTAAGAGCTCTCATGGGCATGGGCTTCCTAAAGTCTTCCTTGCCCTTTTCTATAGCAAAGATTCTATCTTACATGTCGAATAAGATGTTATAGCTTTCATGGCAACCTCGATGCTGGGATCGCGTACTCTTAGCCCTTTTTACAGACTAGTCATTAGAATCATTATTCTGATTCTCTTTGCTTCTCTTTTTGCTCTGAGGGCAGTGGCCATCTAGCCCTTATATCTAAGTTCCTCCATGCTAAAGGTTTCTTCCCATCTAATTTGCTTGGCAACTTGTTTGTAGAACTCAACAAGATCTCGTATTGGGGACTTGTACAAGCTTCTGTACACCTTTCCATTTTTGCGGAGTCCTATGGAGATTGCTATCAAGATATTCTCCTCTAAAGGATTTTCAATAGAATTGGCTTCCTGCCTAAATCTGGCTATGTAATCTTTTAACAATTCATTCTTTTGTTGAAAGATCATGGTGAGGTGGTACTGAGGCATAAGCTGTCTTTTCAATACCTGGTGTTGATCAATGAATTTCCTTTGGCACTCTTCAAAACTATTAACGCTATGAGCCGGGAGGCTTCTGAATCATGCTCGAGGTATGCCTCCTAATGTGGCTGGGAAAATATGGCATTTGACTAGAGAATCAATTGTTTCGAGATCCATCTGGATGTTGAATGCATCTAGATGGTCACTGGGGTCACTGTTTTATGGTACAGCGATATTGCGGGGACTTTAAGTTTTTGAGGGAGATGCTACATCTCAATCTCTATAGGGAATGGCGAGTTCTCCTTATTGCAAGTTTGCTCATTTTGAGCTTGGGGGCATTCTTCCAATCATTTTAGCCTTTGAAGCACTTCTTTTATCAATGGGTCCTACATTTCAGATTGCGGGGTGAAGGATTGTTAGTTCTTCTTCCCCCTTTGTCTAGTCTTATTCGAGCTCTCAGCTCATTGCGAGCCCCTAGATTGCTGGCTGTCATAATCCTCAAGAGTCTCTTTTTGGGACTCTTCATGTAACTGTTGCAGCTGTGCTATGATCTCCTCTTACCATTGTGCACCCTAGGTTTGTGCTTGTGCTAGCATTTTAATAGCTTTAGCCAAATCTCTTACCATGTTTTCAAGCATTGGCTAGGGTTAGTGAGGTGTTTGTGCATGTTCAGTTTCAAAGGAAGTAGTAAGCTAGCGATGAGTTTCAACAGTAAGAGTGTTTGCTGGCTGAACAACTGGAGTGTTTGAGCTCTTGGTGATTCTTTCTTTTACCATTGTAGCCATACAGAATTAGGAAATCTGAAAGTAGATGGGCCCTTCCCTTAGAACCAAAATGTTGATGGCAAAATTTGGTTCTACCAAATTCCTATTAACTGAGTTTAGTTCTTGAACCCTAAACTACTTTATGGTAAACAAAATGGGAGATAAGGAAGATAATGAAGATGGTGAAGAGGAAGAACAACAATGGCATGCAATATTTTTAATGTGGTTTGGCTAAAACCAGGCAGTACTGGTCCCTACGTCCATGATAACTTTTATTAATCTAAAATGAATTCTACAGAGTTTCAATATAGTGTTTTCAAGCCTGTCCAACAAGGATCCACTTCCTCCTATTTATAGAAGTTGGGAGGTTACAAGTGTAATTTTACATGCTATAAATAAGTTACATCAAATATTAAATCTACAAGATAATATAAACTCCTGCAAATTGGCTTCAGTAGGTTGCTTTCTACGAATGGGTCCCTTGTCTATGAGCTGACGTAAGCCTATTTAGTGCTCCTTTCTTTAAGCCTTTGGTTGGGCAATGCATTGCATCTCATGACCTATTTCTAGCTCGAGGTCCTTACTGATCTTCAACCAGTGAGGTCAAACTTACACTTATCAAGGAGAGCTTGAGCGGGGTAATTCATTTCTTGATGAGCTATACCTCTAACTTTTGGTTTTGTTGCATCCTGACCTCATTATTAGTAAGGCAATGCCTACCAGGAAACCTTAGTGAATTGGACTTCTTTTGCTTGGACTTAGCTTCCATCGGGCTTCTATCAGTCTGCTTTGCAAGATCGAATTTTGCCCATAACAAAAGAAACCACATCTGATCTAAGAAAATTGCAAAAAACTAATTAAATTAAATAGGCACTAAGTAACTAAACATGGTATTGGACATTATTTATAGCAAATGTAAGATATGGCAAATTAGTGATATATAGGTTTGTATATGGAAAATGATCTTAATGCTCTTCATAGAGCTAAGAAACAAAGAAAATAAAGACCAAAACCACTTAGGCTTTTAAGTAAACATAATAGAAAGATAAGTGGGGCATCTTATGTATGAAAAATAAGTGATGCAAGTTTAGATGTTTGTCTTACATGTTTCAATAGAGCTAAAAGAGATAAGAGTAATAAAATATTCAAGCATGTTAGTTGTTGTAATATGGCATAACTTTAGTTATTTGGTACGTTGACCAATAAGATAGGAGGGAAACTCAAATTCTTGCCCAATATACAGCTAGTTCAAACAAGAAATTAATCAAACACCTTATAGGCAAGTTTGGCATTTTCTATTTAAGTTGGTTCCCTATACTTGCTGCTCACACAAATGTGGGAAGGTAGTGGTAGCTGTGGACATAAGGCTCTTAAGTGGATGTTCTCCTTGGTTGAAATGCCTACCATTCGCCCTTTTCTTGGAATGTAAGGATCACCGATTACCCTTTTCTTGGTTGAGCATTCACCATTGTCCTCAGTTTGGTGGTCTTTTCCTTGACCAAGTGATGAAGGCACATGTAAACTGGATATGTCACTGTTGGTGGAGCTTTGATGGATGCACCATGGGCATGAATACATATAGGGTGTTCACCATTCAAGTGGTGAAGTCATGTGCATAGATGTTCACCCCTTCAATTTAGTTGCATGCCTCTTCGCCTTTTTGAAATGGGATTATCAAGCATGTTTTTCATGCTTTAATTGTTGTTGAGGTGTTCATCCTTCTATCTTGATGGAGGCCTGAGGGGTGCATCCTATGACTGTCAAAATCAAAAAGATAATAAGGTGAAATATTCTAATTCGTAGTAATATGAGTCTAGGTTGATTCATAGGAATTAAATATTAATTTGGTGTATAAAAGTAAAAGATAGGGATATGTTGACTATCTAAACAAAATATGAAAATAGATAATTTGTATAAACATAAATAAGATAATTAAATGTATGAGGGAACTCTAAATTGAAAAGGTTCAATATAAGAGACTCTTGCATTCAATTTCATGTCTAATCATAGATACCAAAGTTTTGTTCACTCTTTAATCGTTTAGCTAAGAATCAAATTAGACCCAATATCTAAATTAATTCTTACTAAGTTTCTCCAATTTTGCTAATCAAGCCAAATAGCCGAATTAACCTTTATTGCTGAATTGATCAAAGCCCAAAACCCCAACCACTAATATTAAGAACTTGAAAATACTAAGATTGATTAACAAACTGACCTTAATAGTAAATTCATTAATCATCCTATGTTTTTCGAAAATAATTGACTAGTACTAATGTACAATAAAAAATCCTAGTGTTACTTAACCCAAATAGTTATAAACAATTTTAATTATAGAAGTTTAATTAATAGTTAATTACAATAGACAATAAATTAAGTAGTCACATTAACTAATCATTCAAAGTAATTAATTCCATTAAGTTAAAGAAACAAGGAAATTAAATTAGGAACAAATCAATAATAGAAATAAATCTCATAATCAACAAGAGAATTGAAGCAAAATTTCCCTTAAATTGGAAGAAAAGATTAATTACATATTATAAAAGAAATAAAAATAAAAATAAAAGAAAAGAGAAGACTAGAAAGGGACTAGTGTTCTTTCCTTAGGAGAGCTCCTCCTTTATAACAAAAGTGAGATAGAAAAGAAAGGCCCTAAAAAATTATTGATTTCACATTTTTATACTTTACTTCTCTCCTCTCACTTTGGTCATTGATTAGGTTAGATAGAGGTACAATTAAGTCTTTTTATAGAATTTGTAGCTTGATCTCTTAGAAGCACAATGGCCCTTACTTTGCTCAAAAATTCGATTCCTAGCTTAACTTATGAGCTAAAAATTGAAATAGTTTTGTAGAGCAATCCAACTGTAATAGAGTTCGTCACCTAGCTTCACAGTCCTGAAATGTAATCAAAATAGTGTGTTTTGACCTTGAGCCCTCCATAACTATTGTAGTGGTAGATTTTAACTATCCAATAGACTTGGATTTGCACTAAATTGAGGTATGGAGCTCTATATATGGTCAAAATACCGAGACTAATTTTGTGTTAGTGGGCTAGCACTCTATTTATGCTTCTAAGCTAAGTTTGACCATCTAAACGGCTGAACTAGGCTTAGAAATTTGCATAGCATTTTTAGAGTGTCGTCTTCACTTTCTAAAAACATAAGAATCTTCTAAAACTAAAGTCCAAAACTCTAGATACACCTAAAAACCTGAAATAATGTTAAATTATCAAATTAATTCAATTAAGCTCCAAAATTGACTAAATCAAGAAATCAATCACAAGTATCCAATTTAGCACAAAATCTTGCCAAAAGACTAAATGCATAATGGATATAAAATATGTATAAATTGTATTTATTACCTTCAATTGGTAGATGGATGTCTTATTCTCTATGTAAAGCGACGTTTTCCACTCTCACCTTTCCAAGGAAGACACTCACATGTTGAACATTTGCTTGTCCACAAGCAAAGCATAATACATGAACACACTGGGAAGGGGGAGAATTTACACTCTCAATTCAAACAAGCAAATGTGGCATAACTAATTTTATTCCCAATCAGCAAGACATTAACAGAAACATAAATAAGCATTCAAGGGTTAGTCTTCACTTGCCTAATATCAAACCTTAATTTCTATATTATACACCTCACCCTATTGTTACTATAACTTTCATGCACCAAAATGATCTTTAAGGCACTCAAGTAAGATCCTCATCCTTCAGATCTCCCTAGATTGCCTTGCCCTTGTTTATTCATTTTGCTCTCCTTTTTTGAATTTTTTTTAGTGAGTGCATTTTATGCTCCATCTCACTAAGGTGTAGGCATCTAACTACTCATACCAAAGGCCTTTTTGGAACTTGAAAATTAGGTACTCAGAATGAAGACCTTTTTGGATTTTTTTTTTCATTTTTTTTATTGTTTTTTTTTTTTCTTAATATTGGACATTCTCATTCTTCACCTCTCCCTAACTTCACACTTTCATAATGCCGAGATTCATAAAGTGCATGCAAATTATAGTGTAATAGATAAGGTATTTTTAGAGAAGCCTAAGGCTCAATTCTAAGAAAGAAAGACTAAATCAAAAATACTCATTCAAGGGCCTATCTCAAATCAAGCTATCACGGGCTTAAAACCAGTTTTTACCACATCAACTCATTGGAAAGGTTATTAACCTTGTGATTAACAAAAACAAAACACAACTCAAAATGAAAAGTAATTACAAAACTCAAAATAGATTAAGAGCCAAAACGTAAGTATCGCCCCATGCTTAAATCCTACATTATTCTTAATGTAGCTAATAAATATAAGATCATAGAGGGAGGGAGAAAAGCTTACTAACTTATGGTCTTCAAGTTTTTTTTTTTTTAATGCAAGATGCTTGGAACATAGGTGTCCTAGGACACACCCTGGTTGTGTTTGGGGCTGCCACCCTTTTCTTTCTTGCTCAAATCTACATCAGAAATCACCACTAATCAATTTTAGAGTTTTCAAAACTAAGAACTAAAAATTGCAAAGCAAAGATGGGCTAAAAATTGAAGAAAGGAAAGACAAATAAGCAAAAATAAATGCTATGAAACTAAACATGGGTTGCCTCCCAAGAAGCGCTCGTTTTAAGTTCTAAGCTCGACTCCTTTGGTAGAATTATTTGGTTGAAGGGAGCTCTAAGAGAGTGTAAGTGACTCTCTTTGCAGTTGGATCTCCTATTGAGTAGTGCTTGAGATGCTGGCCATTAACTTTGAAAGATCTAGTTATTTCACTCCAAATTTCAACAATTCCATATGGAAGGACTTGACGGATTTGGAAGGGATTGGACCAATGAGAACGGGGCTTGCCTAGGAAGAGTTTTAATTGAGAATTCAAAAGTAGAACCCAATCTCTTTTTGGAAGTCTCGCCATAGAATATGCTTATCATGCCAGCTCTTCATTCTTTTCTTGTACAATCTCAAGTTGGGAGAGAGAGGTTTTAGTACTACCTTTGGAATTTTATCTTCTTCTGTGATGGTGAGTTTTAGGTCCACTTTCAATTTTTCAACTCTTGCTTTTGTAGGAAAGATAGGGCTCTTGTTGTATACGAGAATCGGCCTAAAAGGAAGCAGTGGACTTAAGTTCACCAGGAGCACCCCAGCGAGCTCCTCTCCTAGCAAGCTTCGTCATAGCAAGCCACACCTAGTTGAATAATGGCCCAGCAGGGTAGTCACAAAGACCACCAACCCCTTTATAAGAGCTCGTTGCCCCCCTCTATGATAGCTCCAAGCTCGCTATCTCATTACTTCACTGGTCCCTTGAGCCTGGAAAAGAGGTACTGAACTTTTTGCATGGTAGAACAAACACCAAGCAACGGCTACAAGCTAAAGTCTATGACCGACAAGAGGGCCCCACCTCTGTAACCTATGATCTGCAATAGTCAAATTGTAGCCTTTCATTGTCTTTTCTATTTATAGTTTGATGTAACACTACTATAGCCTGTAATTAATGCATGTAACTCCCCTT
>JANHAO010021019.1:0-12651 GCA_026873985.1 Saraca asoca | reverse complement strand
TATTGATGTATTTTAAAAGCTTTATGGTATATTTCTTATGTTTATATCATGATGAGTATTTATTATTATGATATCATGTTTTATGCTTGTTACATTTTGTTAACTATTATATTCTATTTGCTTAACTATTATGATGAATGAAAATGTCGAATTTGTTTGGAGATTATGGCTGTAAAATGGGTAAGCATATCTTCACGGCAATATATTTATATTTATATATACTTTCGAGCATATTTTTATATAGGATTTTTGAGTGATCATGGGATTATTTACTCATTGAGTTTCTTAGAAACTCATTCTTTTCTTTTCTATATTTTTCAGACTCAAAAGCCTCTCTAGATTCTTGTCCAATGCACCACTTTCCGCGAAAATTGAAAGGTATAAAAATGGTGATGTGACTTGGTAGTTGGATAGGATAGCATATGCATGTGTTATATATGTTGATTAGATGCCCAGTATGATATGATTCATATAGTCTGGGCCACTGTGTGTAATTGTGATGATATACAAGTTGTGTTGGGTAGATAGCCCTTGTACAATTTGTATGGGCCTTGTGGCCAGATGTTCGAAAAATAGAGGAAACTCTATCGAATTTTCATAAAAAAAATTAATTTATGTATTTTAGATGTGCATTGGTTACATGTATGTCATTGTTGCATGGTAAGGCTTGTAGGGGGTTTCCTGATGGAAAAGGGTTTCCTGATGGTGACCTTCTATGCCAGTCACATGCTCGAGATTGGGGTGTGACAAATATGTATATGTATGATCTAATAAATGTTGCTTTCTCGAAATAGTATTTTCATGTTACATGATATTTTTAAATTATTGGTTTGAGATTCTGGACCCATTGAAAAATTTAGTAGTAACCCTCAAGTGCACTTGTGAACAAAACATCATATAGGCATGATGGATGGATTTGGAGGGGTGTGATGGAGTTATATTTATGATGTATGGTTACCTCTGAAAATTTTTCCATTGGGGTTCCAATTCGTTGTTTTGTATATGCATTACTATATTTTATAAAATTTATGGAATATTTTCTTATGTTCACTTCATGATGGATGTTTTCCATAGTACCATGTATTGTTATATCTTTTATTCTATTAAATATCATATTATAATGGTTTAATTATTTTAATGAATGAAGTTTCCAAACTTGTTGTGAAGTTATGACATCTAATCGGGTAAGCATATTTTCATAGCTACACATATATATACTTTCGAATATGGTTTATAAATCGGGTCTACTCACTGAGTTTCTATGAAACTCACCCCTTCCTTTTCCATGTTTTTCAGAGTCTAGAATGCTTCTACTACTCCTTTACCCTTCATTGATACGGTATATGCTCTTGGATTGAGTGGATCTTTCTTACAGAAATTAAAGATATAAAATGGTGGAAAATCAATGGTAGTTGGTAGGATTATGTATGTATGTACTATGTATAATTGCTGGATGCCCAGTAGGATGTAAATTGTATAATCTAGGCCACTGCATATTATTATATCGTTATACAGGTTATGTAGGGTGTATAGCCCTTGTATTGTTGTATAGGCCTTGTGGCCAGGTGTTCAAAAAATAAAGGAAACTTTGCCAGATTTTTGGTAGAGTTGTCATATGAATGTTCAATCATGCATCTATAAAAAAAAATTGTGCATATTTAATGTCATTTGCATTGTCAAGCTTGTAGAAGGTTTTCTATCGATGACCTCCTACACCGGTCACATTCCATGGGTTGGGGCGTGACAAAGTTAATATCAAAGCATGGTTTAGGGTTTAAGTGCATGATAGAGGTCTCCAACTGCCATTGAGACATAAGCATATGTAATTCATGTTAGTGTGCCCGAGAGCACGACACATGAATGAAGATATGCTGATACCCACGCCATGAATAGATACATTGATGATATCCGCATTTCCTAATTCTTTCAATCTTACATGTATCAGTGTATTGAATTCTACCTAAAATCAATCTTCTTGTTTCAATATAGGAAAATGCCTCTTAGAATGCAATTCCCAAGTGGACACCAAATCGAAGAAGCATCCGAAGAAGCATCCCAACAACCATCATCTTCCCAAATGTTCCCTAGGGGCTGGGGTAGGACTAGAGGTCGACGTAGATCTACACAAAGAGAATTATAAGCAAAAGGCTCTTGATTTGAATCTGGAGCTCCTTCCATACCAGAGACTTCAGTTGGTCCCTCTTCTTCTGAGGCTCCAGCTTGGTTTGTAGATTTTAAGGACCTAATGGTAGATTTTATAAATAAAATGACCCAACAAAGAACACAAAGTCAAGGTAGGTGGTTAGAAACTCATATACCTCCACCCCTCCACATCCTGCTATGAACCTCCTTAATTATTTAAAGGAGCTCTGGAAACTCAATCCTTCGAGATTCTCAGGCATTGGGTCAGAAATGGATCCCTTATATTCCTGAATCGAATTGAGCAGATATTGTAGGTTTTAAGATGTCCAAGTGAAATATGTGTATAGTTGGTTGAATTCCAATTGGATGATACTGTCGTTACCTAGTACCAAGGGTGGGTAAGTCATAGTTCCTTGATAGGTGGGGTGAACTCTTAGGAACTATTCCACACAGGTTTCTTGCAACAATTCTTCCCTTGGGGATAATGATTTGTTAAAATGGAAGAATTTCATAACTTAAAGTAAGGAGGACTATCAGTCTCAGAGTATGCTACTCGATTTATCCATCTTTCTCAGTTTGCTGGTAGCATGATCTCTACTGAGTAAGAAAAAGCTTGGAGATTTGTTAGTGGTCTTAATGACCAACATTTCAATGCTATACCATTCATAGAAGACACCACATATGAGCAAGTTTATAGCAGGGCTCTTCAGTTAGAAGTGAGGCTCAGAGAAAGGAGAGAGGCAAGAGAAGCCTCGAGTAGTTCAAGAAAGAAGTCCAGATCAGAGAGCTCTAGTGGAGAATTTAGGTGACAATTATTTGCAACTTCTAGTGCATATTCTCCTAGGAGATCTAGCTCTCGTCTTTCTGCTTGAACTAGACATGAGACACCAACGCCATGTCAAAATTGTGGAAAAATTCATTCAAGGATTTGTAGACAAAGAACTCAAGCTTGTTATGGGTGTGGTCAGGTAGGCCACTTGGCGAGAGACTGTCTGTACACTTTTGTTCTGCCTGGTAGCACTAGAGCCACTGATGCATCTAGAAGTAATTCACCTTGAGTTGCACCACCCATGAGGCCCTAGTGATTATTTTGGGGAAGGTTGTAATTAAATGGTATCTTGCTTAGAGAAGAGTTTTAGCAATCAAAATGGCACAGTGGAAGCGTGGTGTGCCCATAACCCACAGGTCCTAGGAATCTCTTTGAGGGAGAGTAGAAGTGTGGATCTTCACTCCTTATGCTTGTGTTCCTAGAATTCGACGCTGAATTCTTTTGATGGAGGGGGGAATTTGTAATATCTCAATAACAAAAAATAATAATAATTTTGCTGAGGGACTAAATTGAAAAAGTCTTAAATTTTGTTAGGGCCAGATTGTAATTTCTGATTTTTTTGGAAGGCCTATTTGAAGTTGATGGAAAGTTTTAGGTGAAAATGTAAATTTTCCATATTTATTTTATTATATAAACCCCCAGTCAATTTCTCTCTCCTCACACCAGTCCATTCCCAAAACTTCCCTTATAGATGGCGTTCTCCTTCCTCCAGCACGTTCTTCCTCTCTCCAGCAATCTTCTTTGTCTGACGAGTTCAATGATGGCAACCTCTTCTTCTCCGATGTTGTCTTCCTTCTTTCTTGTGAATGTTGTTTCTCTTTCTGGTTGAAACTCATCTGTGTGAGCTCTAACGTCCAGTAGCGTTTCGGCTGGCCATTAACATCTGGTGTCTTTTGCCATCTTACTCCCTTTCTTTCTTCCTCCAGCATTATACCCAGCTCATGGCAATGGTAGCAGTAGTGGCAGTAGCCTCCCTTCCCCTGTTTTTGCACTATTTGGTTGTTTCCTCCTTTAGCTTGCCGATGAAGTGTCTACCGGTGACGAGCTGGTCACTGATACTTTGGACTCTGGTGAGTAATCCTAGAACAAAAGATTTATTCTATAGCAATCTTATAGTTAATTTCCAAGAAATTTGTCTTGAAAACCATACTATGCTAACTGAGAGAAATTTGAAATAGTCTTGTTGTTTTGTATTGTCTTGCTTCAGAGAAGCTTCCAAGGAAGAATCAAGCACATAAATGTTTTCTAAGGTGAGTGGATAATCCTCCTCACTTAATTATCCCATTGATAAATATAAATTAATTTTATTATACAAAATATTATGAATTCTTTTAAATAATAGTTATGAAAATGCATCAGTATGTATATGTATGATCTGATAAATGTTGCTTGCCTGAAATAGTATTTTCATGTTACGTGATATTTTTAAATTATTGGTTTGGGATTCTGGACCCATTGAAAAATTTAGTGGTAACCCTTAAGTACACTTGTAAACAAAACATCATACAGGCGTGATGGATGGATTTGGAGGGGTGTGATGGAGTTATACTTATGATTTATGGTTACCTCTGGGAATTTTTCCATTGGGGTTCCAGTTCATTGTTTTGTATATGCATTACTATCTTTTATAAAATTTATGGAATATTTTATTATGCTCACTTTGTGATGGATGTTTTCTATAGTACCATATATGGTTGTATCTTTTATTCTATTATATATCATATTACAATGGTTTAATTCTTTTAATGAATGAAGTTTCCAAACTTGTTGTGAAGTTATGACATCTAATTAGGTAAGCATATTTTCACAGCTACACATACATATACTTTCGAACATGGTTTATAAATGGGGTTATGGTGATCATGGGATTGTATACTCACTGAGTTTCTTTGAAATTCATCCCTTCCTTTTCCATGTTTTTCAGAGTCCAGAATTCTTCTACTACTCCTCTATCCTACACTGATACAGGATCTGCTCTTAGATCGGGTGGATCTTTCTTGCGAAGACTAAAGGTATAAAATGGAGGAAAATCAATGATAGTTGGTAGGATTGTATATGTATGTACTGTGTATGATTGTTGGATGCCTAGTAGGATGTAAATTGTATAATCTATGCCATTGCATATTATTATATCATTATACAAGTTGTGTAGGGCGTATAGCCCTTGTATTGTTGTATAGGCCTTGTGGCCAGATGTCTGAAAAACAGAGAAAACTCTACCAAATTTTTGGTAGAGTTGTCATATGAATGTTTAATCATGCATCTATAAAAAAATTGTGTATATTTAGTGTAATTTGCATTGTCAGGCTTGTAGGAGGTTTCCTATCGGTGACCTCCTATGCCGGTCACATTCCATGAGTTGGGGCGTGACAGACTTGAATCAAGCGAATATAGACTTTTTTTTTCATAAATGCTTTTTTGGGTATTAAAACATAATGCATTCAAACTCAAATTTTCTAGGCAATTTCTTACAAAATTCTTGAGAGTATTAACTTATATTAATTCTCATAAATAAAATGCACAAATCAATTGGTGTTGAAATGATTTAAAATTAAAAATCGTTTTGGAGCCAAGAATTGTGGTGTTTTTAATTTGATTAAAAGCTTCAATTTTTCCTCAAATTAATGGGTGGGTAAGTAAGAAAAATAAATTTCTAATGTAATGGTGAAAAAAAATTCTAATTTACTGAATGTTTTTAGATTGAATCTTTACATATGAACCTGAATAGAAATAGAACAAACTCATCCATTTGAGGAATAATTACGATTTAGTGTTTTGAATTAAAAAAAAAACTGAAAAAAATTACCTAGAATTTGAGCAAAGGGGATCGATACTTTTACTTCAAATTAGAGCACAATTAAACGTTTATCCCCCAATATCAATATAAACAAAAAGAACTCGAATCAAGCCTAATACAATCTTTTTCCTATACATGCTTTTTCAGGTACCGAAGCATAATGCAGTCAAACTCAAATTGTTTGGGTAATTTCTTACAAAATTCTTGGAAGAAAACACACAAATCAATTGGTGCTGAAGCTGTTTAAAATTAAAGACCATTTTGGACCCAAGAAATCATGACATTTTTAATTTGATTAAAAACTTTAGTTTTTCCTCAAATTAATGGGTGGGTAAGTGAGAAAAATAAATTTCTAACGTAATGGTGCAAAAAAAATGATAAAATAGTTAAAAGTTTGTAAAATCAAACCGAGTCAAATCTAAACAAATAGGCATGTTTTCAGCCAAATGAGTAGGGAAGATGAAGATTGGGGTTATGGCAAAAAAAAAAAGAAAGAAAAAAGATGCCCTCACACAATATTGAACCCAAAACCATAGATTCAAAAGCATTCTACTCTTCCAACCAAACTACATATCTTCCTTATGATTTTATTGTTGTTTTGCTTATGAAAGTATGCTATAAGATATCTTTCAAGTATTTTTGTAGAATTAGTTTTGAGAAATTTAAAATTATTATATTAATTTTTCTCATTTTATGAAATATTATTTGTTAGAGTTATTAGTAACTCATATTATGCCATTAAATTTTTTGTAATGGCCTACCAACTTGTTGTGGGTCCAGTTACTTAAAATTTTGTTAAAAATAAAATTATTTAATATGGTAATCTAGGAAAGTGTTGCATTGATAACATTACATGCCTTTTTGGTATGATATTATTAATATAGCTTGTTGGCAATAATATAAATGTAAGATTAAGTATTGCAGTCTTAGAATCTTAAACATCCTGTCAAAGTTATGTTTTAGGAATGTAATGTTTAGTTCTTGTATTATATTATAAGATTTTATATCCCTTTTGATATTAATGCTTATGATATAATACTGTGTAAAATTGTATAGTTAATATCTATAAGGAAAATATAAGCATGATTAAAGTATTACATGTGTTAATATTGATAAATTTTCCTCGACTACTTTGCCTATGTCATTAACTTTTGTAGAGATGCTGAATGAGACAAACTATGATGATTAGACTGAATCTCTAAAGTTGTATATGGTGATCACTAATTTGGATTTGGTGCTTAAGGAAGAGAAACTTATCATTGATGCAAACTCAAGTGCTGAATTGAGGGCCAAGCATGAAAAGTGGGCTCATTCAAACCCCTATTGCATAATGGTCATGAAGTGCACTATGAACAAGACCATTAGACAATGTTAGCCTTGCTAGCATATATTCTTTAGTTTTAATGTTGAAAAATAATTTTATTTGATATCACGATCTAACCATATGCTTTTAAGTGTTTGTTTATTTTGCAGACTTAAAGTTGATCAAGTGATGAATTGGGTAAAAGAAAACAATACCAAATTGAGATGAAAACAAATACTTTCTAACCATGTTTTCAAATAGATTTTCACAAATGAAATTTTTACAAAAACTATTTTTCAGTGTATGAATTGATTTATAGTAGAAAATTTGTGAATTCTACTTGAATCGATTAGGGAATTGATTCTAGAAGAAAAGTTTTTTTAAAAATGCTTTTACTAAAATATTTGAAAATATTCTAAATCAATTAAGTAATTGGTTCATAATTTTTTTCATAGGAGGGTAAATTAATTCATGCATCGATTCGGTCATGGACTTTTTCATGATCTTCATAAATTGAGTCGATTCACAAATCGAGTAGTTAGTTATTATCACTATGAATCTATTCATGAATCAATTCAAGACTCAAGAATCAATTATTTTGAAATGTCAGTTACAGCAACTATAAATACTCTCTCACTCTCATTTCAACAAATAACTTTATATTAATTTTCTATTACTTTGAAAACAAAAAATAGAAAAAATTCTTTTGCTTCATTTGATCTGACTCTGCCTCTCAAAATCACATTTGATTAACATCTTACATCAAATTCTATGAAGATTACATAGTTAGTTAATTGAAATATTCATCTCAATTTTGGTATTGCTTTCTTTTACCCGATTCTTGGTTGTTTTTAGGTTTTTGAGGTTAATTAGAGACTAAAGATACAAGGAAGAGGTTGATCTTCCCTTGCATCTTCTTTTAGTAGTAAGGTTGATTACAATTAAATTAAAGGTGTAGTGCTATTGTATTTATAGGTTTTACAAGAGCCTAGCGTAAATCTTGTTGTAAACTGGATGTTCAAGAGCCTAGTTAAAATCTTATTGCAGTTAATAAAAGAGGTCATCCAGTTGAAGATTGATCCAGTGGATGTAGACTTCATCTACAGTTTCAGGTGAAGTTGAACCACTTTAAAATTTTGGTGTTCTTGATTTATTTTTCTACATTTTTCTTTACTGCATTCTACTATTTTGATTTTCTACTGCATTACTACAATTTTGATCTTAGTGAATTTTTGATATTTTGCTATTTTGATTTATTGCATTCATGAATCAATTACAATTCTTTTAATTACTTGGAAATTGAATTCCTAATTCTGTCAATAACTCCAATATTATCTTTATCATCCAATAGAATTTCATTGAAATACCTTGTGAAATAAGAATTCAATCTCTAAGTCAAAAGAGTATTTTTACAAATGTAAATAGGGCAAGATCTTATTTTTGGGACCCTCAGTTAGTATCAAACCTTTGGCTTTTGATACTTTTTATTTTCTTAAAAAGAATGGATTCTAGCTTCACATTGTTGCCTGAATGTCCTCCTATGAATAAGCCACCTGATTTTAATAGATATCACTATACCTATTGGAAATAAAAAATTAAGGACTTATATTAAAGCCACTGATATAGACATGTGGAAAATTGTAAATGATGGTTATAATCCACCACAAACACTAATAAATGGTGTTGTAAAGCCTAAGCCAAAGTCTTTATGGATAGAAGAGGAAAGAAAGAAGCACTTTCTTACCTTTAAAGTTAAATGGATTATTTCTAACTCACTTTGCCTTAATGAATATGAAAGGATTTCAAATTGCACTATTGCTACATAGATTTGGGATACTTTAGAAGTAGCACATGTAGGTATAACTCAGGTTAAAGCATCTAAAGTGCATGTGTTAGTATCTGAATATGAAATGTTTAAGATGGAAGAGGGTGAATCAATTAAGGATCTCATTCAAAGATTCACTGCCATAACTAACCATTTGAAGTTGCTTGGAAAAACCTTTGACAGTGCAAACTTAGTTCATAAAATCCCAAGATCTCTCACTGAAGAATGGTAGCCAAAGGTGATAGCCATAAAGAAATCACTGAAGATAGGGATGCCAACAATTCAGGAGCTCTATGGAAACTTAGAAGAGCATGAATTAGAGTTCAAGAGATATAGGAAAAAATTGTGATGACAATAGGAAAAAAATTTTGGCACTCAAGGCTGCAAAATCATTTGAAACTGATGATAAAGAGTCTGACACTAATGAAGAAACTAATGAGAAAGACCAAATAGCACTCTTAAGCAAAAAGTTGCAAAAATTCCTAAGAGAAAAAAGGAATAAGGAAAATAGGAAACCTATTCCACAAAAGAGGAATCAAAACAAAAATGAGCAAGAGAGTTCCTCATATACTTCTACATGCTTTGAAAGCAAAAAATTGGGACATTTTAAACCAGATTGTCTAATATTCCTGAAGAAACAACTTGAAAATGAGAGAAAGAAAAGAAAATTCACTTTCAAGAATGGCAATCTAGCAATTTGGGATGATGAACAAGCTGAATCTGGAGATGAAGAAGAAGAAATTGAAGAAGAGGCACTCTTTTGCTTCATGGCTAGAAATGATGATGACAATGAGGTATTTAGTAACCAATCCTTCTTTTACTCTAGAGATGAGATTAATTCCATTGATAACTATTCTGGTGATTATGAATCTAACTTTGCTAATGATGAAAAAATTGATGATTTGTATGAAGAGTTATATGATGTTTTAAAAAAGGCTAAGAAAGATTTAAAACATGCTAGAGTAGAAAAGAAGCCTTACTTGAGAAAATCTAGTAGATTAAGAAAGAGAAAAATGAGTTGTATGATTTAGCTGAAAAAGTTTAGTGAAAATAAAGCTTGTGATCAATGTGAAATTTACAAATCCAAGATAGACACATTGACCAAAGCTTTACATGGTTTCACAAATAGCAAAATGAAACTGAATGATATGCTGGAAAATCAAATTGCTTTTCAAAACAAATTTGGCCTAGGATTTAGACAGCAATTCAAGACAAGATCAAAGAAAAATTCTAAAACTATTAAGTCTAATAGAAAGTTTAGTCATATTACATGTTTTTATTGCATTCAAAAGGGACATCATATTAAACTTTGTCCTCATAGAAATGGTACATATAAGCTAAAATCTGATGAGAAACTAGTTTGGATACCAAAAACACTTACCTCTATTAGAAACTTTGTTATGTCTGCTAACACATTTGGAATCAAGACTTTCTTGATACAACAAATGCAAGTGTAATTGTTGATTTGCAGGTATGTGGGAGACACAAGAGCAATCTATGGTTCCTAGATAGTGGTTGTTCATGCCACATGATAAGAAACAAGGATAAGTTTATCTCTCTCACACAAATAATAGAAGGCAAAGTAACCTTTGGTGATGATGGTAAAGGTAAAGTGAAAGGAATTGGTAAGGTTAACAAACTGCCAAATTGTTTCATTAATGATGTTTTGTTTGTAGAAGGTCTTAAGCATAACTTGCTTAGTATTAGTCAGTTTTGTGACAAGGAAAATCAAGAAATCTTCAATTCAAATAAATGCTTAGTCATAAACAATAATGACAAACAGGTTAAGTTAGAAGGTAGTAGGATTAACATTACTTATATGATAGATATAGATATAGATTCAAAATCAAACTTAGATTCCACTTGTTTGGTTAGTATTAATGATGACTCATGGATGTAGCATAAAAAACTTGGACATACTAGCATGGATATCATTGGAAAAATTTCTAGAAAGGACTTAGTGCTGGGATTGCCAAAATTGAATTACACCAAAGACAAAGTATGTGATGCATGCCAGAAAGGGAAGCAAGTAAAGTCCTTATTTAAATCTAAAAACATTGTTTCAACTACAAAACTTCTTGATTTACTTCACATGGACTTGATTGGTCTATCTAGAATTAAAAGCGATGGAGGAAACCTCTATGTCTTTATGATTGTAGATGACTATTCAAGGTTTACATGGACCCTATTTTTATCCCACAAAAGTCATACATTTGAAGCATTTAAAAGGCTGGCAAATGTGATTCAAAGCTAAAAAGGATATTCCATTTTAAATGTAAGAAGTGATCATAAAGGAGAGTTTGAAAACAAGGACTTTACTAGTTTCTGTGAGGCAAATGGTATAAACTATAGCTTCTTAGCACCTAGAACCTCTCAACAAAATGGTGTTGTTGAGAGAAAAAATAAATGCTCGAAAGAGATGGCTAGAACCATATTAACAGAAAGCCACCTTCCAAAATCCTTTTAGGCTAATGTAGTAAACATTGCATGCTATGTATTGAATAGAGTTCTAATTAGGCCTATTTTAAACAAAACCCCCTATAAACTCTATTATGGAAGGAACCCTAACATGTCACACCTTCATATTTTTTGTTGTAAATGCTTTGTTCACAATAATGACAAAGATAACTTAGATAAATTTGACATTAAATCTGATGAAGGAATTTTTATTGGATATTCTTCATCTAGCAAAGCTTTTGTATCTTTAACAAAAGGACTTTGAAAATTGAAGAATCTATATATGTTGTCTTTGATGAATCTACCTTAAGTGTTGACAAATCTATAAAGGAAGAGAATAAGTAGGAAAATCCACTATTTTCTGACTCAAATATAAACCAACAAATAGATCAATAAGAGAAAACAAATGTAGAACAGAAAGAGGATGACAGTGTTGAATTGGACACTTTAAAACCCTGTGCACCAAAATAATAGAAGTTTATACAAAGCCATCTAAGGGATCAAATGATTAGAGAAACATCACAACATGTAACATGTAGGAATTTAAAGAATTTCCGCAATCACTCAGCATTTGTGTCTCAGTTTGAACCTAAAAATATTAATAAAGCCTTAATAGAAAAAAATTGGGTTTTGGCAATGCATGAAGAGTTGAATCATTTTAAAAGAAATCAAGTTTGGACTCTTGTGCTAAAACTAGATTATTAGACTATTATAGGAACATGTTGGGCTTTTAGGAACAAACTAGATGAAAATGGAGTGATCATTAGAAATAAAGCCTGTTTAGTCATAAGAGGATATAATCAAGAGGAAGGCATCGATTATGATGAAACCTTTACTCTAACAGCTAGATTAGAAGCCATAAAGATGTTATTAGCATACTCTTGTTCAAGAAATTTTAAACTTTATCAAATGGATGTGAAAAGTGCATTTTTGAATGGTTACATACTGGAAGAGGTGTATGTTCAGCAACCTCCTAGTTTTGAGGATCACCTCTATCCAAATTATGTTTATAAGCTTCAGAAAGCCTTATATGGCCTCAAACAGGCTCCTAGAGCTTGGTATGGTAGATTAAGTTTTTGAATCAAAAAAGCTTTAGAAGAGGTAAAGTTGACACAATACTTTTCATAAAAGATAAAGGAAAAGATATTTTACTTGTGCAAGTGTATGTTGATGACATTATCTTTGGTTTTACTAATAATTCCTTATGTGGAGAATTTTCAAAGTTAATGCAGAGTGAGTTTGAAATGTCTATGATGGGAGAGTTAATATTCTTTCTTGGACTACAAATTAAGCAATGT